>RXON01003915.1:60000-135460 GCA_009667805.1 Leptobrachium leishanense | reverse complement strand
CTATTCGAAAAACTAGTCTTCAACCGCCTCTCCTCTTCCTGTCCTCCAATTCCCTACTTGACCCCCTGCAATCTGACTTCCATCCCCTACACTCAACTGAAACTGCCCTCACCAAAGTCACCAACGACCTCCTAACTGCTAAAAAACACGGCTACTATTCTATTCTCATCCTGCTTGACCTCTCGGCTGCTTTTGACTCTGTTGACCACCCCCTCTTTCTACAGACCCTCAACTCTCTGGGTCTCGGTGACACTGCATTCGCTTGGGTTGACTCCTATTTATCCAACAGGTCCTTCTGCGTCTCCTTTGCTGGTAACTCCTCCTCTTCATTGCCTCTATCTGTAGGTGTACCTCAAGGCTCTGTCCTTGGTCCTCTGCTCTTTTCCATCTACACCTCCTCCCTGGGCAAAATCATTAATAGCTTTGGCTTTAATTACCACCTCTACGCTGATGACACTCAGATCTACCTCTCTACCCCTGATCTCTCTCCCCCTGTCCTTTCAAAAGTCAGTGACTGTTTATCTGGCATCTCCTCCTGGATGGCCTCCCACCACCTAAAGATCAACATGTCAAAGACTGAGCTCCTACTTATTCCTCCCTCCAATGCCTTACCTGGCTTACCTCCATTGCGGGTCCATGACTCCCGGGGGGGGACGAGTGGGTCCCCGGGTGCCTGGCACAGGCCTGCGTCGCAGCCCAAGGCTGCTGGCCCAGCACGTGCCCCAGAATGGACGCGCGCGCGGCCAGGCTCCACCAATATGGCGGCCGGCCTGCGGCGCGCGTCTCTGGTGTCACCGGCGTCTCAGATTGAGGGAGGAGCTCCATGGGTATTTAAGGGTAGACTTGCCATTCAGTCCTCGCTCCGCTATTGTAGCAGTTCCCTCCGTATTGGTTCTTCCTATTCAGTATTTGGTACTTTTCCTGTGCATGACCCAGAACGTGACCCCCACCTCCGTGTACCGCTGTGATCCTGACTTGGCTTGTGACCCCGACCTCCGTGTACTGCTGTGATCCTGACTTGGCTTGTGACCCCAACCTCCGTGTACCGCTGTGATCCTGACCTGGCTAGTGACCTCGACCTTGTATTCTCCGCCAACTCCTTGGGCTCCCTGCACCCTGCTCCCGGGAACCCTGACAGAATCGAACTTCGAACCGATTCGAACAGGCAGTCCATCTCTAAATGCTATACACAGGCATTATGCGGCACATTCAGATACAAGGTGTTGCTGTAATTGCCAAACACAGGCATTATGCGGCACATACACAGATACAAGTTGTTGCTGTAATTGCCATACACAGGCATTATACAGCACAAACAGATACAAGGTGTTGCTGTAATTGCCATACACAGGCATTATACAGCACATACAGATACAAGGTGCTGCTGTAATTGCCATACACAGGCAGTATGCGGCACATACAGATACAAAGTGTTGCTGTAATTGCCATACACAGGCATTATGCGGCACATACAGATACAAAGTGTTTCTGTAATTGCCACACACAGGCATTATGTGGCACATACAGATACAAGGTGTTGCTGTAATTTCCATACACACCATTATGCGGCACATACAGATACAAGTTGTCGCTGTAATTGCCATACACAGGCATTATGAGGCACATACAGATACAAGGTGTTGCTCTAATTGCCATACACACCATTATGCAGCACATACAGATACAAGGTGTTGCTGTAATTGCCATACACAGCATTATGCGACACATACAGATACAAGGTGTTACTGTAATTGCCACACACAGACACAGATACAAGGTGTTACTGTAATTGCCACACACAGACATTATGCGGCACATACAGATACAAGGTGTTGCTGTAATTTCCATACACAGGCATTATGCGGCACATACAGATACAAGGTGTCGCTGTAATTGCCATACACAGGCATTATGCAGCACATACAGATACAAGGTGTTGCTGTAATTGTCATACACAGGCATTATGCAGCACATACATCCATACACAGGCATTATGCGGCACATACAGATACAAGGTGTTGCTGTAATTGTCATACACAGGCATTATGCGACACATACAGATACAAGGTGTTGCTGTAATTGCAACACACAGGCATTATGCGGCACATACAGATACAAGGTGTCGCTGTAATTGCCATACACAGGCATTATACAGCACATACAGATACAAGGTGTTGCTGTAATTGTCATACACAGACATTATGCGGCACATACAGATACAAGGTGTTGCTGTAATTGCAACACACAGGCATTATGTGGCACATACAGATACAAGGTGTCACTGTAATTGCCATACACAGGCATTATGCGGCACATACAGATATTGCATTGCTAATAATCTCATTCTGATCACTACAAACTCCCATAAGCAGGAGATCTCACCATTTTATTATTGGTCTGCAGCACAAGTACTGCATCTGCCTGTATGCTGATAAGGCAGACCCCGTGAAAGCAGAAGATCTCACCATTTTATTATCTGTCTGCAACACATTTACTGAATCTGCCTGTGTGCTGATAATGCAGACCCTGTGTAAGCAGGAGATCTTACCATTTTATTATCTGTCTGCAGCACAATTACTGCATCTGCGTGTATGCTGATAATGCAGACCCCATGTAAGCAGGAGATCTCACCATTTTATTATCTGTCTGCAGCACATTTAGTGCATCTGCCTGTATGCTGATAAGGCAGACCCCGTGAAAGCAGGAGATCTCACCATTTTATTATCTGTCTGCAACACATTTACTGCATCTGCCTGTATGCTGATAATGCAGACCCCATGTAAGCAGGAGATCTCACCATTTTATTATCTGTCTGCAGCACATTTAGTGCATCTGCCTGTATGCTGATAATGCAGACCCCATGTAAGCAGGAGATCTCACCATTTTATTATCTGTCTGCAGCAAATTTACTGCATCTACCTGTATGCTGATAATGCAGACCCTGTGAAAGCAGGAGATCTCACCATTTTATTATCTGTCTGCAGCACATTTACTGCATCTGCCTGTATGTTGATAATGCAGACCCTGTGTAAGCAGAAGATCTCACCATTTTATTATCTGTCTGCAGCACATTTACTGCATCTGCCTGTATGTTGATAATGCAGACCCAGTGTAAGCAGGAGATCTCACCATTTTATTATCTGTCTGCAGCACATTTACTGCATCTGCCTGTATGCCGGTATGCTCATATTGCAGAAACAATTAAAAAACGTAAGATAGGACACCATCCTGTGTCTAGAACTTACCGTTTCAATAGTGTTTCTGTAAAGAATCAATAAATAGATGGTCTTATGAATCTTAATCTAATAGATGGCTCTAACCCTGTAGATTTGTATCTTTCCTGATATCAAAACGCACAATACCCAAAACCCATACAATGATGTAAAGTTTGTGTTTCATTAAAGAGTTGAGGAAGTTCACTGGATCTATGGTAGAAATGCTTCTAACCATTTTTCCCCCTGAACCAACAGCAAGTGATGTTCAAAGCATTCTCTCCCCCGGTTTCTTGCAAGAAAGCCAGAAAATCACTGTTCACCAGCCACCATTTTCCCATCTGCTGTCTCACCTGCCCCTCCCATCCCCTATCCTAATTCTATAGCCTCTTTTTCTCAGCTGCTTCAATCCTCGCTCGGTTTAAACTTATCGTATTCAACCTCTTGGTCTATCATCATGCAGTGTCTGCTATATTCTCTCTGGTAATTATCTCCGCACTCCCCCTGGTCCCTTTTGTTTCACTTACCTCAGTCCCTTAGACTATAAGGGCACTATTACATTCCTATCGCAAACGTTAACGCTTACTTGTGTGAGCATTAACGTTTGCTGTGGTATTTACCGCATATTACAATCCAAACGCAAACAGGTTAAAAAAGCCGTTTGCGTTTGGTACCTTGCTCTCCTCTGCACGAGATTACTGCACTTTGCGCTCCCTATACTTAACATGAGGAGCACAAAGTGTTAATCGGCACTGGTTTACAAAGTCCCAGCGCTGATTAATGCCTGGCTCTGGTTAGCGAAAACTTAACCACAGCCAAGACTTGGTGTTACCGGATTCCGTTTCTGCACAATCAGTTAACACCAGCTTTAAAAATAAAAACACAGATCGTATACTCACCCTCCATCCGGCGGGAGCAGAGAAAGACTGGGAGAAAAAGTCCATCTCTCCCTGCGTATCACTACGCCGACTGGCCGAATCTCGCGAGGCGAGATCCGGCTGGTCACGTGACCAGCAGGGAGGAACTCAATGGAGTCCTATGGACTCCAGCGAGTGGATGCTCACGGCTGCGCTCAGCGCTGCCACGAGCATCCAGGATTTTACGCTCGATAGCAATGCAAGCAGCATTTTTTGCGCCTGCATTGTAATCCAGCGTTAAAACGCGGGTGCAAGGTGGAAAACTGTGGGCACAGTTTCTCCTCCCCTGCGCCCGCATTCTAACGCTAAGAGCGTAATAGAGCCCTAAGTTCACGTGAATGTCTGGCTCAGCACGTGTATAAATTATCCTACGGGCAGGGCCGTTTGTTCCATGTGTTTTATTATTTATTATGTCACCCGTTTGTGCTTCCCCCTTGTAAAGCGCTATGGAATCTGTTGGCGCTGTATAAGTACTTGTTACTGAACATTCTATTATGAGCTTAAATATTCTAGGCGACGTACTGTCCAACATATGGCGTCACAGATACAGTATGTGTGTGTTTAGATCTAATACATGTAGCCTGGAGTCTAACATATTGCTTCCTTTTAGCAAGGCTTGACTGAAGGTTGAGGAAGCCCCATGCGTCTCAAACATGTATTGCTGCTCCGTGCCAGGTTTTCTGCTGCTTGGTAAGTCTTGCATTGTATAAGTATCAATGTGTTGTCTAGCTGTCAGTTACACATTCACTCCACAGACCCTCAGAAGAGGTTGCCCACGTCCTCTTCATCGGTTTTACCCAATACAAAACTCTGTTTAACCTACGCATCTCTTAGGTCTTGTCTCTTATCCCAAAGTCCCACAGTCACAGCCTCGTCTCTCGCACCAACCTCACCTTAACTCATCACCTGACTTCTTAACTCCGCCCTATAACATCTTCTCTTTATCTCAACCTCTCTTTCCAGCCCGGGTCCGGTGTGGCACGTTGATGCATGCGCTGCTAGTCATTAGTGTTTTTATAATGGCTTCACTGAGCATTTAATATGTGTTTATTGAATAAGCTGTTATGTATATCAGCCCCATTCCTCAACCAAATTACCCGGCTGTATCCCAACCCTGTGTTAACGTAAACGGCCAATATCACCAAAACATGAAATGTCCTTATTGTGTTTATTTATGTTGCTGATATGTTACATGTGTTTGTTTTTCTCTTGTTTGCTTAGAAAATATTTTCCTCTATATGTGTCACTGGGCGCATCCACTGTGTGTCACTGGGTGCATCCATTGTGTGATATTTTCCTCTATATGTGTCACTGGGCGCATCCACTGTGTGATATTTTCCTCTATATGTGTCACTGGGTGCATCCATTGTGTGATATTTTCCTCTATATGTGTCACTGGGCGCATCCACTGTGGATATTTTCCTCTATATGTGTCACTGGTGCATCCATGTGTGATATTTTCCTCTACATGTGTCACTGGGTGCATCCATTGTGTGATATTTTCCTCTATATGTGTCACTGGGTGCTCCATTGTGTGATATTTTCCTCTACATGTGTCACTGGGTGCATCCATTGTGTGATATTTTCCTCTATATGTGTCACTGGGCGCATCCATTGTGTGATATTTTCCTCTATATGTCACTGGGCGCATCCACTGTGTGATATTTTCCTCTATATGTGTCACTGGGTGCATCCATTGTGTGATATTTTCCTCTATATGTGTCACTGGGTGCATCCATTGTGTGATATTTCCCTCTATATCTGTCACTGGGTCTATTTGTTTTTATTGGAATGTGCCACATAACAAACATAAATACAATCAAGTGCACATACAGGAAGTAACAGCCAACAGAATGAAATACAGCAACAGGACACTTGATAATGACAGTACATACGGGGTAGAACATTAGGGGGAACATATATATACTATATATACAGGGGCAAACATTAATAAGAAGAACAAAGGAATTACCCACTTGGCAGAAGGAAACTCAAAATATAGACATGCCGTCACAAAAAAGTCCAAAAGGGAAAAGAAAACAAGTGACAAACCACCACATAGAAAAAGAACCCAAAACTAGGACGCTGTCCATCAAACAAATAACAGATGACTGACCGACAATACAAGGAAACAATAGGGACAATGGGAATATGTACAAAATAGAACGTATATACACCGACATTCAAAATCATATATTTTTACCGTCACTTTCAGGACCAGGACCCGCACTCTCCTACACCTCTTAAATGACAAAGAAATACATAAAAAGAACAAAGAACAAAGAACAAAACAAAATAAATCAGTAAAAGGCAAAAACCAAATCAAACCATATGCATATGAAAAGAATACATTGACGTCCTACGCAAAACCCCCCGAACGGTCCCATAAAGTCTCAAATCGTCTGTGTTCGGCGCTTTTCGTGTGCGCTCACCACTTCCCACCCCCCCGACCACCATCAAAAAAAAACAAAGCGAAATGAAAAATGTCAATTGTGCAAATTGTCCAAAGTCTTTCCCGACCGCTACATCCCCATCACCACCCCAAAATGAAACGTGAAGCATTTTCTGTGACCCACCCTCCACCCCTGTGATCAACAATATATATACACATATGTACAATCCCACCCGAGGTTTCAGTCCTCCTCCCGTAGAAGGTAGCGAGAGGCATGGGATGCCTAGGGCGGCTGAGACCTTCCAACAGACTGACAAGTTGAATGGGCACTCAAGGAGAAAGTGGTCCATGGACTCCACAGTCTCGGAACATTCCGCTCGGGGCAACCGCGGTCCTCTATGTTCCTGTGCTTGAGGTTCCCTCGTACGTACAGTCTGCCGTGGAAGGAAAGGAACGCCACGTCTCGGTACTTGAGTGAGATTCTCCTGCAGTTAAGGTTTTGCAATCCCGAGGAGAGAGTACGTGGCGGGCAGTCCCTCAAGGCGAGGGAGGCGCTGTAGTGCGAGGCCAGCACCCGGGACTCCACGGCCTTCCTGGGTGTACCTCTGACCTCGGCCACCGTGACGCCCCACCGTCGCATCATTCCCACGGCCTGGATGACTGAAGTCGGGAGATGGACAGAGTGACGGACTCGCATACTCTTCACCATCCCTCCATGAAGCCAGTCAGCGATAAAAAAGGCGACACCCAGACCCTGAACCCGTGTACCCATCTGGGTGGGTCATCCATCAGGAGACCCCCGAAATTCCTTTTCAGGAAAGCGATGGAAAATAACACGACGGGGTTGACCATGGCCAGCCCGCCGTTTTTCCCGGACAGGTACGTGACCTCCCTCCGGATGGTGTTGAGCCTGTTCCCCCACAGCATGAAGAAAAACATGCACAACAACCGGGTGTGAAGACTCCTTGGCAAAAGGAACACCATACTGACGTATCCGAAGATAGGCAGTATGTAAGTCCTAATCAGATGGACCCTCTCTGCGCGGGACAGCTTCCACTGGCAAGCCTCTGAGATCTTACCGGAGGCTACGGCCAACCTGTCGGTCCAGTTGCGGAGAGCATTGTCCCCCCAGCTGAACCGAATCCCCAAGATCTTGATTTCAGACTGGGGCGGCGGAAAACCGTCCGAAAGAGGGAACTCGTCACCCTCCTTCCCGCACCAGAACACACCGCTCTTGATCTTGTTGATCTGGGATGACGAGGCGGAGGAATAGCGGGAGACTAGGTCCACCACGAGCGTAGCCTCCAAAGGATTGGAGACCACGATGGAGACATCGTCCGCGTACGCCACCACCCTAAGGGGTGCCGTCGCCGGGCCCCTGTCGACCCCTCTCAAACACCCCGCCTCGAGCCCTCTAAGGAAGGGGTCGATTGCGAAGGCGTAGAGCAAGGGACTAAGGGCACAGCCCTGTCGGAGCCCGGCTAGGACCCAAAATGGTCGCCCCTTCCAACTGTTCACAAATGCAAATCTTCCTGCCCCCCGGTAAAGGGTGATAAGCCAATTGCCAAATTTAGCCGGAAGGCCGTAGCTCCTCATCACTGTCCACAGATAGAGGTGATCCACACGATCGAAGGCCTTAGACTGATCAAGTGCCAGAAGGTAACCCGTCCAATCGTCGGCTCTGCACCTCTCTGCGGCCTCCCGCACCTCGAAAATGGCGTCGAAGACGTTACGGCCTTGGACTGTGCAGAATTGGGACTTAGACAGGAGACCCCCAGACAAATCTTGCAGTAGCATATACAACACTTTCGCCAGGATCTTCCACCCCCAGCTTGGTCAGGAGCATCACCACCGAAGTCCTCAACGTGGGGGGCAAAAGGCCCCCGTTGAGGGACTCGTTGAAGACCTCCACGAGATGGGGCGCCAAGAGAGCACTAAAACATTGATAAAATTCTGCGTGAGCCCATCGGGCACAGGCGCCTTTCTCTTGTTTTGGCTCAAGATGGCACCTGTTACCTCAGCTGCGGTGATAGGGCCAATCAACTCCTCGCAGATGGAAGTCTCGAGCTCAGGATGAGGGTCTATGTCACGAAGGAAGCCCTACACCTGGTCTGGCCGGGCCCGCCTCTGTCCGAGGAGCTCCAAGTAGTACGACTGGACCACGTCGTGAATCCCGCAGGACGAATCCTGCAGGACCCCAGAGGTGTCACGCAGCCCAGAGATCACCTTGGTAACTTCCTTGCGCTTGCAACTGAGAAAGGGGTCGGGTGAGCGGTAAGACCTGTGATCTCTCTCCTTCACAAGCGAGGCATACCTGTCATACTGGAACTCCTTCATCAAGGAGCGGACCTCAGAGATCTCCCCGGAAAAACCTCCCTGCGAGACCAGGTGGTCGAGCTTCCGCATAAGGCCGAGGTAGATCTTATACCTGCTGGCCTGGGCGTTCACGGCAAGAGAGCGAAAAAGGGTACGCGCTCGCGCCTTGACTGTCAGGATTAGGTGATGATGGGAACCAATGTGCAAGGTATACCAACTCGGCTCATCTACTATGTGGAGGGTTAGGTATAAATATACAACCTTATCCACAATAGTGCATGGGTGATAGGTAGAATCAGGTGCGTAGTGATGTCCAGAGCCGGTTTCAGGATATAGGCAAGCAGCGAAGTCGATAATGGTAGCCGGGGTCAAAAGGGTTAATTCAGACAGCATAAACGGTAATTCAGGCAGAAGGTCGTAGGATAAAGGCAGTCAGCAGAATCGTTAGACATAAGCAAGTTTCGGTACACGGCAAAGTAAAGCAGGCTTCAGTAGGTCAAACACGCTGTAGCACATGAGAGACTAGACGAACTACGTCTAGACAAACTACGAACTAGGCTACACGCTGTAGCACATGAGAGACTAGACGAACTAGCCAATCAGCCGGCTTCTTATAGAGGGGTCTCAGGTTCTAGCTGATTGGTGGGCGGGATGACGTCAGACGTATGGAGCGTCGTGGCACGCCGCGCGTGCGCATGCGCGGATCACTTTCATTCCGGGTTGTGGCTGGGGAAGGAGCCTGGGCGCTGTTTGGAAGCTTGCCGGCGGCCATCTTGGGTCCGCGCGGCGGCGCGACAGGTGGTTAGTCCTCACAGTGCCCCCCAACAAGGCGACCACTCCGGGGGCACTCGGGATGAATAATGTGAAATCGCCGTACAAGAGCAGGCGCGCTAACCTCAGCAGCCGGGATCCAAGAGTCCTCCTCGGGCCCATAGCCGGTCCATCGAACCAAGTACTTAAGACGATGGCGATAGAAACGGGAATCTAGGATCCTCTGGACCTCGTACTCATCATCCCCGATAGCCAGTAGAGGACCAGGACGATGTGGTGTGCGGTCGGTGAAGGGATCCGGAGGGGACGGACGTAGTAGAGAAACATGGAACACTGGATGTACGTCGAGCTCCTGAGGAAGTCGAAGTCGGACCGCCGTAGGGGATACCACTTTGGATATAACGAAGGGTCCCAAGAAGCGAGGCCCCAACTTCCGAGACGGGCAACTTAGTCTGACGTGTTTAGAAGACAACCATACTGAATCGCCCACTATGTAGTGTGGTGCTTGATCTCGGTGTCGGTCTGCGAATTGTTTGTAGGATCGTTGAGCTGATAGTAAGGAGGCCTTGACCTTCCTGTACCCTCCAATGATCTGTACCATACGTTGGTTCAACGAAGGAATATTGCTAGGGATCGGTGATCTTGGTATCATCGTAGGGTGTTGACCATAATTCACATGAAATGGCGACTGACCAGTTGAACGATGAACTTGGTTATTGTACGCGAACTCAGCAGTGGGTAATAAATTGTACCAATCATCTTGTAGATGGGAGACGAAGCATCTCAAGTATTGTTCCAGTGTACCGTTCGTTCTCTCTGTTTGGCCATTGGTCTGTGGGTGATACGCGGTAGATAGAAGGCTTTCCAAAACTTCGAGGTGAATTGAGTTCCTCTGTCAGAGATGATGGTGGACGGTAGCCCGTGCAGGCGGAAGATTTCTCTGATGAATAAGGAGGCCGTCTGAGCAGCGGTAGGTATGCCTTTATGAGGAATGAAATGAGCCATCTTTGAAAAGCGATCTACTACCACCATTATGGTATCATAACCGGCAGATGTAGGTAGTTCTACTATGAAGTCCATGGATATATCCACCCAAGGAACTTGTGGTACAGGCAATGGTTGCAATAGCCCTTGGGGGCGTCTACGAGGGACTTATACACGAATACACACCGGACAATTAGTTACATAGGACTTTATGTCCTTGGCCATCCGTGGCCACCAGAAGGAACGGCTAATCAGATCGGTGGTCTTACGAATTCCTCCGTGGCCACCCAGGAGGGAGTCATGACAGTACTGGAGTACGGACAGGAGTGCGGCAGCGGGTACATATATCTTTTGCTTGTGTAGCAGAAATCCATCTTGTTGATGCAAGGATAGTGACGGGTCCTTCTGTTCCAGATTGTTTGTGTGTTGTTTAATTGTATCCCATAGAGACAGTCTGGTGATCGCAAAACACGTTCTGGGTAGTATAAAATCATTATTGACCTCAGGAGGATCTTATTGCGCTTGAGACAAAGCATCGGCCTTCCCGTTCTTGCTACCAGGTCGGTAAGTGATGATCATATTAAATCGACTAAAGAATAGTGCCCATCTGGCTTGTCTTGGTTTCAACCTGCGTGCTTGTTGTAGCTAAAGCTTAATAGCGAGCAGTTCTCTCTCGCCTACGTCGTAATTCCTTTCTGCCGGGGTAATGGTCTTTGAGAAGAAGGATACCGAACGTAGGATGTCATCTTTCTTACTCCTTTGGGATAAAATCGACCCGACGGCAAAAGCTGAGGCATCCACTTCTAGAGTGTATGGTAATGTAGGGTCGGGTATTGCCAATACAGGTGCTGTAGTTATGATTTCTTTTAGTTGGTGGAATGCTTTCTGGGCTTCTTCGGACCACCGGAACGGAGTTTGTATCTTGGTCAAGTTGGTTAATGGTCGAGCTATGGCAGAGAAGTTTTTTACGAATTTTCAGTAGAAATTGCAGAATCCGATGAAACATTGAACCCCTTTTTTGTTAGCTGGTGCGGGCCATGTGGTGACTGCCTTCACTTTAGCTGGATCCATCTGTATATATCCCGGAGTGATAATGAATCCAAGGAATTCCATACTTCTTGTATGGAAGAGGCATTTTTCTAGTTTGGCGTATAAATGATGTTTCAACAACCTTAATAGTACGGTCCGGACGTGGGTCTCGTGGGACTCGGCTGTGTTTGAATAGATCAATATGTCATCCAGGTATATTATTACAAATTGGTCTAATATATCTCTAAAAATATCATTGAGGAACCTTTGGAAGGTGGCGGGGGCATTGCATAGGCCGTACGACATTACCAGGTATTCGTAATGGCCGTACCTGGACCGGAAGGCGGTTTTCCACTCATCCCCGTCTCGTATCCTGACTAGGTTATATGCTCCCCTTAGATCGAGTTTAGTGAATATCGTAGAGATTCTTAATCTGTCCATTAATTCGGTTATCAAAGGTAGGGGGTATTTGTTATTGATGGTGATAGAATTGAGGGCGCGGTAATCCACACAAGGCCTAAGTCCCCCATCTTTCTTCCCTACAAAGAATATAGGGGCACCCGCAGGTGAGGTGGAAGGTCGAATAAATCCTTTTTGTAAATTTTCTTCTACGTATTCTTTCAGGATCTTTAGCTCGGGTTCTGATAGCGGGTATATCCGTCCATTAGGGATAGGGGCCCCAGGTAACAAATCTATAGGACAGTCATAGGTTCTGGAGGGTGGTAACGTAGCTGCTCCTTTTTTCTCGAATACTTTATGAAGGTCTTGATAGATTTTGGGAAGTTCGGTACACACTGCTACCGTGTGTATTTGCGGAACAGTAGCGCTCAGGGTGGTTATTGGTTCTTCTTGGTCGAAGGTTATGGTGCTGTTGATCCAGTTTATAATCGGATTATTCTTTCTCAGCCAATTCAGGCCAAGGACGGCTGGGAATACTGGTGATGAGACAATGTCAAAGACAATGGTATCGTTGTGGCTTTCGCCAATACGAGCGGGCAACGGTATAGTCTCTTTGGTGATCGGCCCGGACAATGGTGAGCTACCATCCAGGAGTTGTATAGGATAAGGTTGTTTCTTGTATATGGTGGGGATCCCCAAGGATTGGGCCATGTTACAATCCATGAAGCAGCCGCTTGCTCCTGAGTCAAGCATGGCGTTGATACTCATGGCGCGGTTGTTCCACTGTAAAGACAAAGGTACAATCATATGGGTAGACATAGCATTGCACACACTTCTGACTGAAGTAAAGACTGGGACAGCTAGCAGCTTACCCATGTGGCTGCTAGGCTTCTCTCGGCACTCCCGTACGTGATGACCGCCACGACCACAGTAGAGGCATAGGCCTAAAGAACGTCTCCTCGTCTTCTGTAAGCGGTCCTCTAGCGGCCCCTATTTGCATCGGCTCCTCCTCGTCCAACCCGGTTGCAGGAGTGTTAGCTGGCATAGTAGGAAGGGGTCTCCTGGTCGGCATTGGGGGGTGGTAACCGGCACGTTCAGCCCTTCTTTCATGCAGTCTACGGTCGATTTTGATGCTTAGAGACATAAACTTCTCCAAAGTTCTGGGTTTCTCGACTCTTGCGAGCTCGTCTTTAATGGTTTCTGATAATCCTTTTCTAAACCTGGCTATGAGGGCCGGTTCGTTCCATTCGGAATCTAAAGCGAGATGCTTGAAATCTGTTATATATTCTTCGACGTCGTTCTTTCCTTGTCTTAAGTTTTCGAGAGCTTGGGTTGCGTTGGTCAGCCGGTGGGGGTCATCGTACATTTCCTCCATCTTCTTAGAAAAAACATCCCAACTATTTAATAGAGAGCTATTGGTACTTATCAAGTGATGTGCCCATTTCTGGGGCCTACCTGTTAGCAGCGATATCGTAGTCCTGACCTTGGCAAAGTCGTTTCTGTAGGTCCGTGGTTGTAGACAAAACATGAGGTGGCACGATGTTATGAAGGAGCGGAATTGAGCACGGCCACCGCCAAACTTCTCCGGGGGAGCCACGTACGGTTCGGGTACTGCGGCTCCACCGGCGACAGTACTGCTGGCTGTTCCTTGGCCTAAGCACTTTAGGTGTCTCTGCATAGCCACCTGGTTGGCTTCCTGTACTTGAACAGACTGTGTCAGTACGTTGAGCTGTTGTGATATGGCGGTCAAGGCTTCTGGTATACTTGCTGGTTCCATGATGGCTAGTTCGTTCTGTCAGGATTAGGTGATGATGGGAACCAATGTGCAAGGTATACCAACTCGGCTCATCTACTATGTGGAGGGTTAGGTATAAATATACAACCTTATCCACAATAGTGCATGGGTGATAGGTAGAATCAGGTGCGTAGTGATGTCCAGAGCCGGTTTCAGGAAATAGGCAAGCAGCGAAGTCGATAATGGTAGCCGGGGTCAAAAGGGTTAATTCAGACAGCATAAATGGTAATTCAGGCAGAAGGTCGTAGGATAAAGGCAGTCAGCAGAATCGTTAGACATAAGCAAGTTTCGGTACACGGCAAAGTAAAGCAGGCTTCAGTAGGTCAACCACGCTGTAGCACATGAGAGACTAGACGAACTAGCAATGAACTCACCAATCAGCCGGCTTCTTATAGAGGGGTCTCAGGTTCTAGCTGATTGGTGGGCGGGATGACGTCAGACGTATGGAGCGTCGTGGCGCGCCGCGCGCGCGCATGCGCGGATCACTTTCATTCCGGGCTGTGGCTGGGGAAGGAGCCTGGGCGCTGTTTGGAAGCTTGCCGGCGGCCATCTTGGGTCCGCGCGACGCGACAGGTGGGTAGTCCTCACATTGACCATCTCCCACCACTCTGACTTCGAGGCGCATACTTACTCCAAAGTCATCTGGTCCGCCAGGACCGTCTTGAAGGCCTGCTTAACCTTCGCTTTCTCTAGGAGGTCTGAATTGAGCCGCCAAACCCTTTGCCTCTCGCAGGGGTCTTCGCGATGTTCAACTCACAGGATAAAACAAGGTGGTCGGAGAACTCCACCGGCGTCAGCATGGGGGCCGACACCGGGAAACCCTCCTTAACGAAAAACCTGTCTATCCTACTGCTGCTCTTACCTTGGTGAAAAGTGAACCCGGTGAGACCAGCCTGACTAACCATCTTATTAAGAAAAAAAGAGTCATAACCAAGGAGCCCCTTGGTACCCCCCCTGTCCTCGGGCCTAGTGACGGTGCTAAAGTCACCACCAAAGAGGATTGCCTTAGACGTATAGAGGAAAGGCTCTATCTCGCTGAACAGATATTTCCTCTCCCATTTGGACTGGGGGCCGTAGATGTTAATCAGTCGGAGAGGCTGCCCTGCAAGCAAGACATCGAGGACAATGCATCAACCCTTCCTTAGCTCAACCACCCGTTGAAATTCCACCTCAACGTCCTGGAAAAGGATGGCCACCCCCTCGTATCCCCCTGTGGCCTGGGCGAAGAAGGAGGGCCCCCATCTCCATTCTCTCTTCGCACGGTGCAGGGCCGCCAGCACATCCAGGGTGCGTCTCCTGGACAAAGATGACCTGCTGGCAGGCCCTGCGGAAGAAATCAAAGGCGGCGAAGGTCTTTCTCGCCACCTTGAGACTCGCCACGTTGTGTGTGGCCACAGAGATCACGTAGTGGGCAGCCATCACGGGTTGTTAGCGTGAAGAGACTTTCCCCGTTTACGACTATCTTCCCTCTCATCCTCCGAGGGGTACCTCTTGACAGACGTCCCCGGGGGCACTAGGTCATCGTCATCAATGAGGACCTCCTTGTACTCCTCCTCTGCCAGAGTGCCGGACCGGTTAGAGCTCTCCCGCTCCGACTCCTCCACTATGTCAGCCCACGAAGAACCTGACAAGATGGAATAGCGGTTGGATGTTGGAATGGTGTCCTCCACAGTGGAGGGCGGCTGAGAGAGCTCCCCCACGGCATTGGTGGGTGTTGGAAACGACACGGCCCGCTCTCCGCAAAGGAAGAGGAGGATGATACCGAGGGAGCGGGTGCGGATTTACCAGAGTGCTTGCCTGTATATCCGGGGACCTTTGCAGGTCCCTTCCCTTTCTTAGTGGCGATCTGCCACTCCCCGGCACCTCCGGAGGTGGGTTTACTAGGGTCCACTTGCTCCCCAGGGGGATGAACTGTCATCTTGCCGGTGGCAGGGACAGAGCCCCTAATCCCGGAGATGATTCTCCGGGCGGCTTGGGCCTGGGTCCGGGGATGAGGAGACAGGGTGTCTGTGGTGGAAGATCCCCTGGGCACTGCCTTCTCGCCAGCGCGTCCAGAATCAGCGGCCGTCGTGACCCGGGTAGTGCCCGAGGGAGAGGGTCCAGCACCCGCCGCCCCACCTCCTGCAGCATCGCACTCTCCCGGAGGAGGCATCTCACGTGGCTCATCCCGCCAGAGCTCCTCCAGGTTATGTGCGGTGTACGGGCAGGAACGGTAAGCGTGCCCCAGCTCTCCGCACAGGTTACATGGATGTGGCCACATCCAGGGGAGGCCAAGGTCGGGCGTTGGCTGTGCAGAGAGCTCCAAGAAAACACAACCTCCTTCTGTGATATTTTCCTCTATATGTGTTGCTGGGTGCATCCATTGTGTGATATTTTCCTCTATATGTGTCACTGGGTGAATCCATTGTGTGATATTTTCCTCTATATGTGTCACTGGGTGCATCCATTGTGTGATATTTTCTTCTATATGTGTCACTGGGTTCATCCATTGTGTGATATTTTCCTCTATATGTGTCACTTGGCGCATCCATTATGTGATATTTTCCTCTATATGTGTCACTGGGTGCATCCATTGTGTGATGTTTTCCTCTATATGTGTCACTGGGTGCATCCATTGTGTGATATTTTGTATCTTTCCATCACTTGCTCCTCACTGTGTGGCTTTGGTCATAGAATGAAATGAATGGGTCAGTCACCGACTCACATCATTGTTTTGTGTGGGATGTATTCAAAGGACATTGCCAGAGGGAGATTAGAAGGCTTTTAAGCTCCCTGTTTTATCTCATTCAGCTGTCAGCTTTACTCTCCAGTAGCATAAAGAACAATAGACCTCCTGCTATTTTATCTAAGCATCGCCTTCTCCAACCCATTGACTGTTAAATAATACTACATCTGTAAAGTAAAACTGAGCCTCGGGGATTACGTGATTGTGCATTTGTATAACCAGGTACAGTTGGGTAGAGAATCCAAACATCAACAAAACTAATGGTGAAACTTTTAAAACCTGAAAAACTATTTCAATACAGGGGTATTCATGTTATAGAAAGGACAGAGCAAAGAGAGGAGGGGGAATTGTTATTTATGTTGAGGAGTCCATAAAGTTCACCCCTTTACAGAATTCTAGCTCCCCTGCCACCTTTGATTTCCTCTCTGGGATAATTGAGATCCCATTCAGTAAATCAATCATTGTTGCTGGATTCTATCGCCCACCAATGCTCTCCAGTGCACTCCCTCTCTGACATAACTCAAATCCTTAATAACCTACTTGCACAAAACCAAAAAAGTGAACTGCTGGTCTTCGGCGATTTTAATACAGATTGGCTAAATCCTAAAAACAATAAACACTGCTCGCTGTTTAAAACTTTGCAGCTAGCTCAATTAATCTCCTCTCCACTCGCATTAATATGAAAAACCCTAACCATACCTTGCTGGACTGGATTCTCTCCTCATATCCTGATAGAATACAGGAGGCAGGCGTTCTCACTAATAGCTTTAGTGACCACTGTCTAGTGTACTGCATGCACAAAATAAAAGCCACAAAATCTCCTCCAAAGGTAATAACCACCAGGTCTTTGAAGAAATTTATTCTTGAATCCTTCCTTAGTGATCTCAAACAGCTCCCATGGTACAGACTAAACCTAATCCCAGACCTAGACTGTGCAATTGCATACTTTCAGTCTGAGCTCCTGCAAGTATGGAATTCCCATGCCCCTCTGCGTAAAGCGTGAGTAAAAGGGACCCATCTTACATAGAAACATAGAAAAATGTCAGCAGATAAGAACCTTTCGGCCCATCTAGTCTGCCCAATTACATGGATACTTTACCTGGATTTATCTTTTGTTTAGGATAGCCTTATGCCAATCCAATGCTTGCTTAAATTCAATTACTGTTTTGGCCTCTACCACTTCAACTGGAAGGCTGCTCCATGTATCCACCACCCTCTCAGTAAAATAATGCTTCCTGATGTTACTTTTAAACCTTTTCCCCTCTAATCTAAGACTATGTCCTCTTGTTTTGCTACTTTGTTTCCGTTTAAATATACTCCCTTCCTCTACCTTGTGGATTCCCTTTACGTATTTAAATGTTTCTATCATATCTCCTCTGTCTCGTCTTTTTTCCAAGCTGTACATGTTAAGATTAGGGATGAGCCGAACACTCCCTGAGTTCGCTTTGAGCCCGAACCCGAACTTCCCATTTGACCGAACCCGAACCCGAACCCCCATGCAAGTCAATGGGGCTGAAAATTCGGTTTTTTGGAGTGCCCTCCAAGAGGGCATATATGCTACATATTTGCCATAAAAGGTGTATGGGGGTCCGGGTAGTGCCCTGGGGGACAGGAAACAAGGACAAAAAGTTTTAAAAAAACGTTTTTAAAGGGACAGTGAGTTTTCCATGAAATAAGGGTTAAAAATAAAAATGAAAAATTCCTTCAAATATCGTGCCTAGGAGGTCCCCATAACCTGCCCGTGAAGTGGCAGATTTCTAGAATGTATAGAAATATGTAAAGACCAAAAAATGACATTTCAAATGACGGCAAATGCTTTTCCCTTAATCTATCCATAAACAACTGCTTGGGGCGGCAGTCTGTATGAAAAGAGGAGACATTTTCGGACACGCAGAAAAAGTTTACTGATTTTTTGGCGGTGAAAAGCAGGAGAATGGAAACTTCTAGACCAAAAAGCCGATTTGGAAAGTGAGATAAATGGGAGAATTTTTCTGGTTCGGCTATTTTGACCTAGAATTTTCCATTCTCCAGTCATTCTCCTGAGTTTCACCTTTCTCTGAATAACCCTGTCAGTGTTATTCAGAGAGCGGTGAAGAGCAGGAGAATGACTGGAGAATGGAAAATTCTAGGTCAAAATAGCCAAACCAGAAAAATTCTCCCATTTAGGCTAGGGTCAGACTAGCAAATTTTTAACGTGCGTTGAGGCGCACTTAATCACGGCCGCACTAGCAGCAAATGACGGGCAATGACGGCCAATATAAGAAGTACGGTTGCACAAAAGTCCGGCTGCACAACGCAAGTGGAAAATGAACGCATTTTTTCGAGAACGCAGAACCGCTAGTACGGACGTACAGAGTGCGCTGCGTCCACTAGCGACGTGTGTGCGTGATTTGGAGACGTCAGAACCTGCTCATGTCCGGCCAACATAACGTCCAGACACCCAAAGTTTCCTGGTTTGGATCCGTAAAAAATCATGCACAAAAATGCTCATCGTATGACCGTATTCGCGCAATCCGTGAAAAAATACTGCAATGCGTTCGGACGCACTTTTTGACGGTCGCTGCGAAAAATGCGTTAGTCTGACCCTAGCCTTATCTCACTTTCCAAATCGGCTATTTGGTCCAGATTGTTCTCTTTTCCTGCCATTTTCCTGGTTTTCACCTTTCTCTGAACAACCCCGAGAGAGAGGTGAAAGCCAAGAGAATTGGCAAGAGAAGAGAACAATCTAGACCAAATAGCCATTTGGAAAGTGAGTTAAATGGGAGAATTTTTCTGGTTTGGCTATTTTGACCTAGAATTTTCACTTCTCCAGTTATTCTCCTGCTTTTCACCGCTCTCTGAATAACCCTGTGAATGTTTAATCCCGAGGTGAAAAATAACATTGCTTTAGATTTTTTTCAAACACCAGTTAACCACTTGGCTGCTATGGACGCGTCCAGCCAAGTGGTTCTCCTGTGCTATGGACGCGCTGAGCGCGTCCATGTACAGGAGGCAGCAATCCGCCGGATTCCGGCGGATTGCTGTGCCCCCGTTGCGGGCTGACATCTTGGATGTCAGCCCAGCACTCCAGGACCCCGGCGGAGCAATTAGATGTCATCGCGGCGGCGCGATGACATCTAATTCAGGTACCCCCCCTGCATGTGCGGAGGAAGCGCCTGAAAGGGAGGGGGGGAGGTCCTTCAGACCTCTCTCCCTCCCGATCGCCGGGGGGCAGAGGGTTAATCCAGGCACCGTTTGGAAGGGCACAGCCTGCCCTTCCAAACGGTGGCTGTGATTAACCCCTGGGGAGCCGGATCACGAATCAGCGCTGAAAAGCGCCGGATCGTGATCCTCTCCTGGAGCTGGCCGACATCTTGGATGTCGGCCAAGCCTCCAGGAATTCCCCCTGAGGACTGGCGTCATCATGCATAGCACGATGACGCCAGTCCTGGAGTTAACCCCTAGCTGCCACCAATGGTGGAGATAGGGGGTTCCAATGAACCCCCTATCTCCCGATCCATGGCAGCTAGGGGCTAATGTTTGATATCGTTGGATCCGCCAGAGCATGGCCTTTCCAAGGATACTAAACATGAGCATGAAAAATGTTTTTTTAAAAAAAATAAAAATATTTTTAAAACAAAATTCTAAAAAAAAATAAACAAGTTTTTTGTTAATGCAGCAATATTGTTCCCATTTCAATTATAATGTGAACAATAATGCTGCACTAACGATTTTTGTATGCGGTGCGTTTGTTAAAAAAAGCAAAATTTTAGCCAAAAAAAATGTAACGAGACCCCATTTCTAATTTTTTTAACAAGCGCACCCCATACAAAATATAACCGCAAACGATCACATGTTAAAATGTGAAAAAAACCACTTTACACATAATAAATTATTGAAAATTCAAATTTTATTGCATTTTTGTTATAATATACAGACATGACATAACGTATACATATAATAATGACATATTATGAATCTGCCAAGTCTGCCGGAAAGAACAATATATAATATGTCTGGGTCATATATCAAAATATGGCTACAAAACGCGCTTAAACATGATGAGCGAAAGCGGTAAAAAAGACCTCAGCACAGAGGTGTGAAAAGCCTCAGCAGCGAAAGGGTTAAATGCAGCATATTAGGATGTTTAGGGAAATTAATTCTCAAATCTCAATCAGAAGCAGACACTACCCCACCCTCACTATATTGTACAATGTATCAAATTGATTACCAGACTAAAAACACCTTGTGTTGTGCCCGTTTGTGAACAGAGGTCATTTAGAGTTGATAATCTTTCCACGTACACATTAGTTTTTAATTCAATATCTAATAAACCGTTGCTTATAATATTCTGCAGTAAAGAGTCTCTTTATTTCTAGATTTTTTTGTATTTTTTTAAGCATTTTCTATACTTTTTTCAAAATTTCTTTTTGTTTTTCGAACTCGAAACCGTACACGCCCAAAAAGTTTTAAATTCGCGAACTTTCGAACTGCCAAAGTTCGGGTCGAACTCCAAACCGTCCGAACCCGAACAGCTCCTCCCTAGTTAAGATCATTAAGCCTTTCCTGGAAACTTTTCTTCTTCAAGCCGTACACCATTTTAGTAGCCCTTCTCTGAACTCTCTCTAAGATGTCTATATCCTTCTGGAGATACGGTCTCCAGTACTGCACACAGTACTCCAAGTGAGGTCTCACCAGTGCTCTGTACAGTGGCATGAGCACTTCCCTTTTCCTACTGCTAATACCTCTCCCTACACAACCAAGCATTCTGCTAGCATTTCCTGCTGCTCTATTACATTGACTACTTACCCTTAGATCTTCTGAAAACATAACCCCTAAATCCCAACCCTCAGATGTATCAAATATTCTATATTCAGCCCTTGGGTTTTTATGTCCCAGGTGCATTATCTTGCACTTATCCACATTAAAACTCAATTGTCACAGCTCCGACCATTTTTTTAGTTTACCTAAATCATTTGTCATTTGGCTGATCCCTCCAGGAACGTCAACCCTGTTGCAAATCTTTGTGTCATCAGCAAAAATACATACTTTTCCATTAATACCTTCTGCAATATCACTAATAAAAATATTAAATAGAATGGGTCCAAGTACTGACCCCTGAGGTACCCCACTGGTAACAAGACCTTGCGCCGAATAAACTCCATTTACCACAACCCTCTGTTGCCTGTCACTCAGCCACTGCCTAATCCATTCAACAATATTGGAATCCAAGCTCAAAGATTGCAATTTATTGATAAGCCTTCTATGCGGAACAGTATCAAAAGCCTTACTGAAATCTAAATAAGCAATGTCTACTGCACCACCTGTGTCTATTATTGTTGTTACCCAATCAAAAAAATCAATAAGATTAGTTTGGCATGATCTCCCTGAGGTAAACCCATGTTGTTTCTGATCCTGTAATCTATGTGTTTTTAGATGTTCAACAATCCTTTCCTTTAACATGGTTTCCATTAATTTCCCCACTATTGACGTAAGACTAACTGGCCTATAGTTCCCCGATTCCTCCCTACTACCCTTCTTGTAAATGGGCACAACATTTGCTAATTTCCAGTCTTCCCTGGGTTACAGCTGATCTTACACTAATGTACCAGCTTAGAGATTCACTGTGGTCAAATTTCAAGACTACTGGTTCCATGAACGATCACTATGAATACCGAAAATGCCGGAACGCATGCACAAAGCAAACAAAAATGGCTAAAGCCCATTACTTCAATGAAAATCTAAACAATAACATATCAAACCCTAGAAACTTTTGAAAATCCATAAGTAACATACAAGCACCGCCCGTCCACTCCCAGCCGGCTGCTGTCAAAGTAAACAACCAAATCCTGCAACACCCCCTAGATGTAGCAAATGCCTTTAAAGATTATTTTGTTGGATGTGCCACCACCCTGATTGCTAAACTAGGAAATGACATGCAATCAGAAAGGCCGTTAGCAGGTCAGGCCCCTCCAACTGTGCAAAAACCCAGTATCAGACAGGAATTCAGTTTTAGACCAGTGCCTGTCAGTGTCGTTACTAAACTTCTCCGTAACCAAAAAATGAAATACCAGTCTGGACCTGATCAAATACCAGCAATGCTGCTGAAAATCAGTGCACCGGCAATTGCAAATCATGTCACAACCCGAATCAATGAATCACTGATGACTGGATACATACCCAAACTCTGGAAGACTGCGAGAGTGGTACCTATCCATAAAAGTGGTGACAGTACTTTGGTATCAAACTACCGTCTGATATCATTGCTCCCTGTAATGTCAAAAATTTTCAAAAAATGCGTCTACACACAATTACGTGATTATTATCAATATTGGAATTACTTACCCCCAGATCAATCTGGCTTTCGTCCAAATCACTCAACTACAACCGCCCTTTTAAAAGTCCGCAATGATATCCAAGCTAGGATGGAACAAGGAAACCTAACTGGAGCCATCTTCCTTGATTTTATCAAGGCCTTTGACACAGTAGACCATGGCATCAGTAGGTGGCACGAACCACCGAGGTATATATCAGGCTATTGCTCCAAAATATAGGTCCCAGGTGACCGTTGGAATCCCTTTTTTTACCTTATATCAAGCTTCTTAATAAATTAGGTGTTCCCCCTATTCTGTATCTATTCAAGATACTTATAGAATTGGTACTAATCAGATAATCTCTATATGAGGACTGAAAAAGCTTGTTTTACATCTATCTAGTACACTTGTAGAAATGGTAGACTTTTTGAATTAATACATAGAAACATAGAAACATAGAAAAATGTCGGCAGATAAGAACCTTTCGGCCCATCTAGTCTGCCCAATTACATGGATACTTTACCTGGATTTATCTTTTGTTTAGGATAGCCTTATGCCTATCCCATGCCTGCTTAAATTCAATTACTGTTTTGGCCTCTACCACTTCTACTGGAAGACTGTTCCATGTATCCACCACCCTCTCAGTAAAATAATGCTTCCTGATGTTACTTTTAAACCTTTGCCCCTCTAATCTAAGACTATGTCCTCTTGTTTTGCTACTTTGTTTCCTTTTAAATATACTCCCTTCCTCTACCTTGTGGATTCCCTTTACGTATTTAAATGTTTCTATCATATCTCCTCTGTCTCGTCTTTTTTCCAAGCAGTACATGTTAAGATCATTAAGCCTTTCCTGGTAACTTTTCTCCTTCAAGCCATACACCATTTTAGTAGCCCTTCTCTGAACTCTCTCTAAGATGTCTATATCCTTCTGGAGATACGGTCTCCAGTACTGCACACAGTACTCCAAGTGAGGTCTCACCAGTGCTCTGTACAGTGGCATGATCACTTCCCTTTTCCTACTGCTAATACCTCTCCCTACACAACCAAGCATTCTGCCAGCATTTCCAAGCATTCTGCCAGCATTTCCTGCTGCTCTATTACATTGACTACTTGCCCTTAGATCCTCTGAAAGAACAATACTATATGAGGATTGTTAAAACCCGTACTGCTACTGCATAAAATCTGCAAGTTCTCGCCGGTAGACGATAATATCTATCTAATACTCGTACCTACCTAAGATTTGATTTATATACGCTGATAATTATCTAAGTATATTTCACAATAGTAATTTTGAAGTATTAACCTTTAATATTGCTAATTAATTCCATCTTCTTCTAAACACCATTCCGTCGGTAGTATACGAGTAAATATTTAATGAGTATTCCCTGCAGTCTCAGTCCTGGTCTACCTATAGGTAACGATAAGTAATTGCAGGATATAAGTGCACCTCTAATACCTATATATTTAACTGAGGATACATCGTACTTTATTACTCCTCTAAAATTGCCATCCTACATAGGCATTTAATCAACTGTTAAGCAATTTACTATCACAAGGAGCTCCCCTGGTCTAGTTTCATTTCTTCCCTTAAGTTGGGAATTCTAATTTAGAATATATTGTTTAAATCTACCATAGGCAGTCACCATATATCATTCACCTAATTTTTTTAAATTCTTGTACCAGTGTTATATCCTAAATTTAATAAAATATTGTTGTCAGTACTAGCCTATTTAGGCTTTCTTTTTTCTGTATAAAGGGTTCCTCCCTAGGGTCATGTCCCTTCTCTGACTAATTTAATTTCACTGCATTTAGGTAGGTGGTCTCCTAGCACCTCCTTTTTCTTTTTTAACATCTTGTTAAAAAAATGTAAAAACTCTGGTATTGGTGATCGCACGCTAACCTGGTTTCAATCATATGTATCTGACCGATGGCAATATGTGTCCATTTCTTGCAGCTCCTCCCTCCCCCTCCCAGTCACTTGCAGTGTACCCCAAGACTCAATACTCGGCCCCCTGCTATTCACAATATTGATAAATGATCTGCCTAACATCTGCAAAGCCTCAACTGTACACATGTACGCAGACGACACCGTAATCTATACCAGCAAACCAACTCTCCCACAGCTGGAGGCCGTGCTGCAAGAACAATTCACAGAGGTAGAAAAGTGAATCAAACAGAACAAACATTTCTTAAATACTGACAAAACTGTAACGATGCTCTTTGGTACAAACCCTAAACTACATAAATTGCAAAATCCCCATCTATGTGTTGGGACAAAATCAAATGGCACGCTGACCACAGTCACTGCTCTCAAATATCTAGGTATGTGGTTAGACACAAATCTATCCTTTGGCCCCACATCGACAAAACTCTCATCTAAACTCTACCCCAAACTAGGCGCCCTGTACAGAAACAAATCCTGCCTGAGCTCCGCGGTAAGAAAGCAGATTGTACAGCAAATGCTTATGCCGGCTATTTAATGTGGAGATGTAGTGCATGCAGCCGCCCCGCAAACACACCTTCAGAAACTTACTACATTGTATAACTCATTCTGCCGCTTTGTGCTTCAATGTAACTACATGACCCACCATTGTGACATGTTAAAAGAGCTAATCTAGCCGTCGCTGGAGTCTAACGCACCCTTCACCTTTCCAACCTGGTGTTTCTGGGAAGCTGCCACCCTACCTGAATAGACTGCTTCCCCCAGCAGTTCCCTCATCCTATAACCTCCAATCCAGGACCAGCACCTTACTTGCAATACTACAATACAAAAAGACAGTGACTCGATCCTCATTTTCCTACAGAGCACCGCGGCGCAAATATGGAATAACCTCCCAGACGCCATCAAATCTTCCCCCAGTCTTAAGTCACTCAAGAGCTCCTTACTAACATACCTCAACACAGAATGCACCTGTAAACATGTAACACAGTGACTATATACAGAATGCGCCTGTAAACATGTAAAACAGTGACTATATACAGAATGCGTCTGTAAACATGTAACACAGTGACTATATACAGAATGCGCCTGTAAACATGTAAAACAGTGACTATATACAGAATGTGCCTGTAAACATGTAACACAGTGACTATATACAGAATGCACCTGTAAACATGTAACAGAGTGACTATATACAGAATGCGCCTGTAAACATGTAACACAGTGACTATATACAGAATGTGCCTGTAAACATGTAACACAGTGACTATATACATAATGTGCCTGTAAACATGTAACACAGTGACTACATACAGAATGCACCTGTAAACATGTAACATAATGACTATATACAGAATGCACCTGTAAACATGTAACACAGTGACAATATACAGAATGCACCTGTAAACATGTAACACAGTGACTATATACAGAATGCACCTGTAAACATGTAACACAGTGACTATATACAGAATGCACCTGTAAACATGTAACACAGTGACTATATACAGAATGCACCTGTAAACATGTAACACAGTGACTATATACAGAATGCTCCTGTAAACCTGTAACATAATGACTATTTCCTACATATTTATTTTCTGTTAATCTGTATATTTGTGTTGTTTTTTAATATCTTGCATTTATTACTTTGTATTACTTAGTATTTCTGTAACAACTGTAACATTTCAATGTTCTTGAATCCAGGACATACTTGAAAACGAGAGAAATCTCAATGTATCCTTCGTGGTAAAATCCTTTATAAATAAATAAATAAATGTTTTTTTCCCCAGTGTTAATTTCAAGAGCAGGATCTGAGCTGCTTCCACTCTCTGATACAGGTATGATGGCGTCGGCACCAATGACAGTAACAGACGTTACACTTCGATCCTTTACTGACAATCCTATATAATAAAACAGTTTGTAATGTCCGTCGCCGTCAAGCGCTGAGTGTGCATGCGTGATGGACATTACAAACTGTTACATCAAAAAACTGCCAGCATGCGTGAGTGAGGGAGAATAAAAAAGCACCTCTCCCTCTCTCATCTCGTCACAGCTCAGTCACTGCCGGCGGCCATCTTGAAGTCCCTGCTCGCCGGTGGGCCTACATGGGCCCAGCCTCCGGCAAGCAAGGAGGCACGCCAGCGGTCAGGACTGCTCATCAGAGGGGGCCCGCCGGGAGCCATCTTGAGGTCTCTGCTCGCAGCTGGGCTCCGGGGCCTCTGCCTGAGGGGGGCAGCTGCCGGCAAGCAGGGGCCTCAAGATGACTGGGGTGTCTCCCTGCTCACCGAAGGCTGGGCCCATGTAGGCCCACTGGCGAGCAGGGACTTCAAGATGTCCGCCTGCGGGTCCCCTCTGATGATGTCTGTCGGGCTCTCTCTGACATCATCAGAGAGGGCCCGCTGGTGGCCATTTTGAAGTCCCTGTTTGCCGGTGGGCCTACAGTCATGGCCGACATTGTTGGCACCCCAGACATTTTTCCAGAAAATCAAGTATTTCTCACAGAAAAGTAATGCAGTAACACATGTTTTGCTATACACATGTTTATTTCCTTTGTGTGTATTGGATCAAAACAAAAAAGGGAGGAAAAAAAGCAAATTGGACATAATGTCACACAAAACTCCAAAAATGGTCTGGACAAAATTATTGGCACCCTTTCAAAATTGTGGATAAATAAGATTGTTTCAAGCATGTGATGCTCCTGTAAACTCCCCTGGGGCAAATAACAGGTGTGGGCAATATAAAAATCAGACCTGAAAGCAGATGAAAAGGAGAGAAGTTCACTTAGTCTTTGCATTGTGTGTCTGTGTGTGCCACACTAAGCATGGACAACAGAAAGAGGAGAAGAGAACTGTCTGAGGACTTGAGAACCAAAATTGTGGAAAAATATCAACAATCTCAAGGTTACAAGTCCATATCCAGAGATCTAGATTTTCCTTTGTCCACAGTGCGCAACATTATCAAGAAGTTTGCAACCCATGGCACTGTAGCTAATCTCTCTGTGGGTGGACGGAAGAGAAAAATTGATGAAAGGTTGCAACACAGGATAGTCCGGATGGTGGATAAGCGCCCCCAAACAAGTTCCAAAGAAATTCAAGCTGTCCTGCAGGCTCAGGGAGCATCAGTGTCAGCGCGAACTATCCGTCGACATGTAAATGAAATGAAACGCTATGGCAGGAGACCCAGGAGGACCCCACTGCTGACACAGAGACCTAAAAAAGCAAGACGACAGTTTGCCAAAATGTACTTGAGTAAGCCAAAATCCTTCTGGGAAAACGTCTTGTGGACAGATGAGACCAAGATAGAGCTTTTTGGCAAAGCACATCATTCTACTGTTTACCGAAAACGGAATGAGGCCTACAAAGAAAAGAACACAGTACCTACAGTGAAATATGGTGGAGGTTCAATGATGTTATGGGGTTGTTTTGCTGCCTCTGACACTGGGTGCCTTGAATGTGTGCAAGGCATCATGAAATCTGAGGATTACCAAAGGATTTTGGGTCGCACTGTAGAGCCCAGTGTCAGAAAGCTGGGTTTGCATCTGAGATCTTGGGTCTTCCAGCAGGACAATGACCACAAACATATGTCAAAAAGCACCCAGAAATGGATGACAACAAAGCGCTGGAGAGTTCTGAAGTGGCCAGCAATGAGTCTAGATCTAAATCCCATGGAACACCTGTGGAGAGATCTTAAAATTGCTGTTGGGAAAAGGCGCCCTTCCAATAAGAGAGACCTGGAGCAGTTTGCAAAGGAAGAGTGGTCCAAAATTCCAAGTGAGAGGTGTAAGAAGCTTATTGATGGTTATAGGAAGCGACTGATTTCAGTTATTTTTTCCAAAGGGTGTGCAACCAAATATTAAGTTAAGGTGCCAAGAATTTTGTCCAGCCCATTTTTGGAGTTTTGAGTGACATTATGTCCAATTTGCTTTTTTTCCTCCCTTTTTTTGTTTTGTTCCAATACACACAAAGGGAATAAACATGTGTATAGCAAAACATGTCTTACTGCAATACTTTTCTTTGAGAAATACTTTATTTTCTAGAAAAATGTCTGGGGTGCCAACAATTTCGGCCATGACTGTACATGGGCCCAGCCTCCGGTGAGCAAGGACTATAAGATGGCCGCCGGCGGGCCCCCTCTGATGATGTCGGAGAGGGCCTGCCAGTACTGGACAATTATATCTATGTGTGAGCTGGTGGCAATATATCCATGTGTGAGCTGGGAGCAATTATATACATGTGTAAGCTGGGGGCAATTATATCCATGTGTAAGCTGGGGGCAATTTTATCCATCTGTGAGCTGGGGCAATTATATCCATGTGTGAGCTGGGGCAATAATATAAATGTGAGCTTGTGGCAATATATCCATGTGTGAGTTGGGAGAAATTATATCCATGTGTAAGCTGGGGGCAATTATATCCATGTGTAAGCAGGGGGCAATTTTATCCATGTGTGAGCTGGGGGCAATTATATCCATGTGTGAGCTGGGGCAATTATATCTATGCGTGAGCTGGTGGCAATATATCCATGTGTGAGCTGGGGCAGTTATATCCATGTGTGAGATGGGGACAATTAAATCCATGTGTAAGCTGTGGGCAATTATATCCATGTGTAAACTGGGGGCAATTATATCCATGTGTGAGGGGGCAAATATATCCATGTGTGAGCTGGGAGCAATTATATCCATGTGTGAGCTGGGGGCAATTATATCCATGTGTGAGCTTGGGGCAATTATATCCATGTGTAAGCTGGGGGCAATTATATCCATGTGTGAGCTGGGGACAATTATATCCAAGTGTAAGCTGGGGGCAATTATATCCATGTGTAAACTGGGGGCAATTATATCCATGTGTGAGGGGGCAATTATATCCATGTGTAAGCTGGGGGCAATTATATCCATGTGTGAGCTGGGGACAATTATATTCATGTGTAAGCTGGGGGCAATTATATCCATGTGCGAGGGGGCAATTATATTCATGTGTAAAATGGGGCCAATTATATCCATGTGTAAACTGGGGCCAATTATATCCATGTGTAAACTGGGGGCTCTCTGTAATAAATAAATATGCGCATTTAAAATCTAAGGGGGGCCTGTTCCCGTGAGCTTACATTCTAAGAGAGTTCTGTTCCCTTGAACATACAATCTAAGAGGGGCCTTTTCCTGTGAGTTTACAATCTAAGAGGATAAAGAGGAGCCGCTCCTGTGAGTTTACAATCTAAGAGGGGAAAGAGGAGCCGCTCCCGTGAGTTTACAATCTAAGAGGGGAAAGAGGAGCCGCTCCCGTGAGTTTACAATCTAAGAGGGGAAAGAGGAGCCGCTCCCATGAAATTACAATCTAAGAGGGGAAAGAGGAGCCGCTCCCGTGAGTTTACAATCTAAGAGGGGAAAGAGGAGCCGCTCCCGTGAGTTTACAATCTAAGAGGATAAAGAGGAGCCGCTCCTGTGAGTTTACAATCTAAGAGGGGAAAGAGGAGCCGCTCCCGTGAGTTTACAATCTAAGAGGGGAAAGAGGAGCCGCTCCCGTGAGTTTACAATCTAAGAGGGGAAAGAGGAGCCGCTCCCATGAAATTACAATCTAAGAGGGGAAAGAGGAGCCGCTCCCGTGAATTTACAATCTAAGAGGATAAAGAGGAGCCGCTCCCGTGAGTTTACAATCTAAGAGGATAAAGAGGAGCCGTTCCTGTGAGTTTACAATCTAAGAGGATAAAGAGGAGCAGCTTCCGTGAGTTTACAATCTAAGGAGGAAAGAGGAGCCGCTCCCTTGAGTTTACAATCTAAGAGGGGAAAGAGAAGCCGCTCCCATGAAATTACAATCTAACAGGGTTATCCAAAGAGATTCGAAAAGTCACCGCACGTTCGGTGACTTTTCGTTCTCTTCAATTCGGTTCCTTTTGCCGATTGCATTTCGGTGACCCTGCGGTGTATTCAGCAAGCACCACAGGGTCCCCGAATTGCAGGGAAAAGCTGCCGAAAACCTGACGAAAACTAACCGAATGCATGCTGAAAACAAGCAAAAACATCTGGATTAACCTTCGAAGAAGCCGAACAGGAGCGAACAGGAGCCGAACAGGAGCCGAATCACACAGAGCCGAAGCAGCTGTGACGCAGAGGAGGCCAGTGAATAAATTAGAAAAACCATTTGTATGAATCTGGGAAAAAGAAACGCTGTTTGCAAAGAAACTACTGAGCGAAAATGTCTGAAATTTTCACAGGAGGTCCAGGGAATGATAATAAAGAGGCTGTTACAAAAAAAATAAGCAAACTGAAAAAAAAAAAAAAAAAAATCGACTTTTAAAAAAAAAAAAAACAATCAGAAAAATGCTTAAAGTGTCCTAAAAAATCAATGCATAAAGAGACTTTTTGCTGCAGAATTTTATAATGAACGGTTTATTAGATATTGAATTAAAACGGGAATATTTTTAACATTGAAACCTATGGGATTCTCCTGAATAAACTTGCCGATTAAAAACCAACGAATGGCAGGTATTAGGGAACCTTTCACTGCTGGTTTGTGTTCTCTGAATAGCCGAAGCATTGCTTCTCTATGGGGATTCACTGCCTCGAAACAGGGACCGAACAGGCACCGTATGTGCAGGCAATTCGCCAGGATTTGGCGAATTGCCTGCTCTCTGGATAGCCGAATGGCCAGGAAAGGTAACCGAACACTGATTTTCAGCGTTCGGTTACCTTTCTCAAGCAATTCGAATCTCTTTGGATAACCCTGTAAGTGGGGAAAGAGGAGTCGCTCCCGTGAGTTTACAATCTATGAGGATAAAGAGGAGCCGCTCCCGTGAGTTTACATTCTAAGAGGATAAAGAGGAGCAGCTCCCGTGAGTTTACAATCTAAGAGGGAAAAGAGGAGCCGCTCCCGTGAGTTTACAATCTAAGAGGATAAAGAGGAGCAGCTCCCGTGAGTTTACAATCTAAGAGGGGAAAGAGGAGCCGCTCCCGTGAGTTTACAATCTAAGAGGAAAAAGAGGAGCCGCCCCCGTGAGTTTACAATCTAAGAGAGGAAAGAGGAGCCGCTCCCGTAAATTTACAATCTAAGAGGGAAAAGAGGAGCCGCTCCCGTGAGTTTACAATCTAAGAGGATAAAGAGGAGCCGCTACCGTGAGTTTACAATCGAAGAGGGAAGAGGAGCCGCTCCCGTGAGTTTGCAATCGAAGAGGGAAGAGGAGCCACTCCCGTGAGTTTACAATCTAAGAGGATAAAGAGGAGCCGCTCCCGTGAGTTTACAATCTAAGAGGATAAAGAGGAGCCGCTCCCGTGAGTTTACAATCTAAGAGGGAAAAGAGGAGCCGCTCCCGTAAATTTACAATCTAAGAGGATAAAGAGGAGCCGCTCCCGTGAGTTTACAATCTAAGAGAGGAAAGAGGAGCCGCTCCCGTGAGTTTACAATCTAAGAGAGGAAAGAGGAGCTGTTCCCATGAGTTTACAATCTAAGAGGAGAAAGAGGAGCCGCTCCCGTGAGTTTACAATCTAAGAGGGGAAAGAGGAGCCGCTCCCGTGAGTTTGCAATCTAAGAGGATAAAGAGGAGCCGCTCCCGTGAGATTACAATCTAAGAGGGAAAAGAGGAGCCACTCCCGTGAGTTTACAATCTAAGAGGGAAGAGGAGCCGCTCCAGTGAGTTAACAATCTAAGAGGATAAATAGGAGCCGCTACCGTGAGTTTACAATCGAAGAGGGAAGAGGAGCCGCTCCAGTGAGTTTACAATCTAAGAGGATAAAGAGGAGCCGCTCCTGTAAATTTAAAATCAAAGAGGGAAGAGGAGCCGCTCCCGTGAGTTTACAATCTAAGAGGATAAAGAGGAGCCGCTCCCGTGAGTTTACATTCTAAGAGGATAAAGAGGAGCAGCTCCCGTGAGTTTACCAATCTAAGAGGGAAAGAAGAGGAGCCGCTCCGTGAGTTTACAATCTAAGAGGATAAGGAGGAGCAGCTCCCGTGAGTTTACAATCTAAGAGGGAAAGAGGAGCCGCTCCCGTGAGTTTACAATCTAAGAGGGAAATAGAGGAGCCGCCCCCGTGAGTTTACCATCTAAGAGAGGAAAGAGGAGCCGCTCCCGTAAATTTACAATCTAAGAGGGAAAAGAGGACCGCTCCCGTGGAGTTTACAATCTAAGAGGATAAAGAGGAGCCGCTCCCGTGAGTTTACAATCTAAGAGGATAAAGAGGAGCAGCTCCCGTGAGTTTACAATCTAAGAGGGGAAAGAGGAGCCGCTCCGTGAGTTTAACAATCTAAGAGGGAAAAGAAGGGCCCCCGTGAGTTTACAATCTAAGAGGGGAAAGAGGAGCGGCTCCCGTGAGTTTACAATCTATGAGGATAAAGAGGAGCCGCTCCCGTGAGTTTACATTCTAAGAGGATAAAGAGGAGCAGCTCCCGTGAGTTTACAATCTAAGAGGGAAAGAGGAGCCTCCCCGTGAGTTTACAATCTAAGAGATAAAGAGGAGCAGCTCCCGTGAGTTTACAATCTAAGAGGGGAAAGAGGAGCCGCTCCGTGAGTTTACAATCTAAGAGGGAAAAGAGGAGCCGCCCCCGTGAGTTACAATCTAAGAGAGGAAGAGGAGCCGCTCCCGTAAATTTACAATCTAAGAGGGAAAAGAGGAGCCGCTCCCGGTGAGTTTTACAATCTAAGAGGATAAAGAGGAGCCGCTACCGTGAGTTTACAATCGAAGAGGGAAGAGGAGCCGCTCCCGTGAGTTTGCAATCGAAGAGGGAAGAGGAGCCACTCCCGTGAGTTTACAATCTAAGAGGATAAAGAGGAGCCGCTCCCGTGAGTTTACAATCTAAGAGGATAAAGAGGAGCGCCGCCCGTGAGTTACAATCTAAGAGGGAAAAGAGGAGCCGCTCCCGTAAATTTACAATCTAAGAGGATAAAGAGGAGCCGCTCCCGTGAGTTTACAATCTAAGAGAGGAAAGAGGAGCCGCTCCCGTGAGTTTACAATCTAAGAGAGGAAAGAGGAGCTGTTCCCATGAGTTTACAATCTAAGAGGAGAAAGAGGAGCCGGCTGCCGTGAGTTTACAATCTAAGAGGGGAAAGAGGAGCCGCTCCCGTGATTTGCAATCTAAGAGGATAAAGAGGAGCCGCTCCGTGAGATTACAATCTAAGAGGGAAAAGAGGAGCCACTCCCGTGAGTTTACAATCTAAGAGGGAGAGGAGCCGCTCCCGTGAGTTTACAATCTAAGAGGATAAATAGGAGCCGCTACCGTGAGTTTACAATCGAAGAGGGAAGAGGAGCCGCTCCAGTGAGTTTACAATCTAAGAGGATAAAGAGGAGCCGCTCCTGTAAATTTAAAATCAAAGAGGGAAGAGGAGCCGCTCCCGTGAGTTTACAATCTAAGAGGATAAAGAGGAGCCGCTCCCGTAAATTTACAATCGAAGAAGGAAGAGGAGCCGCTCCCGTAAATTTACAATCTAAGAGGGAAAGAGGAGCCGCTCCCGTCAGTTTACAATCTAAGAGGGAAAAGAGGAGCCGCTCCCGTGAGTTTACAATCTAAGAGGGAAAAGAGGAGCCGCTCCCGTGAGCTTACAATCTAAGAGGATAAAGAGGAGCCGCTCCCGTGAGTTTAGAGTCTAAGAAGAAGAGGAGCCGCTCCCATGAGTTTACAGTCTAAGAGGATAAATAGGAGCCGCTACCTTGAGTTTACAATCGAAGAGGGAAGAGGAGCCGCTCCCATGAGTTTACAGTCTAAGAGGACAAATAGGAGCCGCTACCGTGAGTTTACAATCTAAGAAGAAGAGGAGCCGCTCCCATGAGTTTACAGTCTAAGAGGATAAATAGGAGCCGCTACCTTGAGTTTACAATCGAAGAGGGAAGAGGAGCCGCTCCCGTGAGTTTACAATCTAAGAGGATAAAGAGGAGCCGCTCCCGTGAGTTTACAATCTAAGAGGAGAAAGAGGAGCCGCTCCCGTGAGTTTACAATCTAAGAGGATAAAGAGGAGCCGCTCCCGTGAGTTTACAATCTAAGAGGAGAAAGAGGAGCCGCTCCCGTGAGTTTACAATCTAAGAGGATAAAGAGGAGCCGCTCCTGTGAGTTTACAATGTAAGAGGATAAAGAGGAGCCGCTCCCGTGAGTTTACAATCGAAGAGGGAAGAGGAGCCGCTCCCATGAGTTTACAATCTAAGAGGATAAAGAGGAGCCGCTCCCGTGAGTTTACAATCTAAGAGGATAAAGAGGAGCCGCTCCCGTAAATTTACAATCGAAGAGGGAAGAGGAGCCGCTCCCGTGAGTTTACAATCTAAGAGGATAAAGAGGAGCCGCTCCCGTGAGTTTACAATCTAAGAAGGAAAAGAGGAGCTGCTCCCGTGAGTTTACAATCTAAGAGGGAAAAGAGGAGCCGCTCCCGTAAATTTACAATCTAAGAGAGGAAAGAGGAGCCGCTCCCATGAGTTTACAATCTAAGATAGGGAAGAGGAGCCGCTCCCGTGAGTTTACAATCTAAGAGAGGAAAGAGGAGCCGCTCCCGTGAGTTTACAATCTAAGAGAGGAAAGAGGAGCCGCTCCCGTGAGTTTACAATCTAAGAGAGGAAAGAGGAGCTGCTCCCGTGAGTTTACAATCTAAGAGAGGGAAGAGGAGCCGCTCCCGTGAGTTTACAATCTAGAGAGGAAAGAGGAGCTGCTCCCGTGAGTTTACAATCTAAGAGAGGGAAGAGGAGCCGCTCCCGTGAGTTTACAATCTAAGAGAGGAAAGAGGAGCCGCTCCCGTGAGTTTACAATCTAAGAGAGGAAGAGGAGCCGCTCCCGTGAGTTTACAATCTAAGAGAGGAAAGAGGAGCTGCTCCCGTGAGTTTACAATCTAAGCGGGGAAAGAGGAGTCGCTCCCGTGAGTTTACAATCTAAGAGAGGGAAGAGGAGCCGCTCCCGTGAGTTTACAATCTAAGAGGGGAAAGAGGAGCCGCTCCCGTGAGTTTACAATCTAAGAGGATAAAGAGGAACCGCTCCCGTGAGTTTACAATCTAAGAGGATAAAGAGGAGCCGCTCCCGTGAGTTTACAATCTAAGAGGGGAAAGAGGAGCCGCTCCTGTAAATTTACAATCTAAGAGGATAAAGAGGAGCCGCTCCCGTGAGTTTACAATCTAAGAGAGGAAAGAGGAGCCGCTCCCGTGAGTTTACAATCTAAGAGAGGGAAGAGGAGCCGCTCCCGTGAGTTTACAATCTAAGAGAGGAAAGAGGAGCTGCTCCCGTGAGTTTACAATCTAAGAGAGGGAAGAGGAGACGCTCCCGTGAGTTTACAATCTAAGAGAGGAAAGAGGAGCTGCTCCCGTGAGTTTACAATCTAAGAGGGAAAGAGGAGCCGCTCCCGTGAGTTTACAATCTAAGAGAGGAAAGAGGAGCTGCTCCCGTGAGTTTACAATCTAAGAGGGGAAAGAGGAGTCGCTCCCGTGAGTTTACAATCTAAGAGAGGGAAGAGGAGCCGGTCCCGTGAGTTTACAATCTAAGAGGGGAAAGAGGAGCCGCTCCCGTGAGTTTACAATCTAAGAGGAAAAAGAGGAGTCGCTCCCGTGAGTTTACAATCTAAGAGAGGGAAGAGGAGCCGCTCCCGTAAGTTTACAATCTAAGAGGGGAAAGAGGAGCCGCTCCTGTAAATTTAAAAATTTAAACGATTAAACCTTTCAGGCTGAGCTTTACCTTGAGGGTGATATGGTGTAGTTTGGGTCTTTTGGATTCCCAACAGTTCCAATAATTGCACAACAAGTCGGCTTTTAAAGTCTCTACCCTGATCAGAGTGTATTCTCCTTGGTAGGCCGTAGTGAACAAAGAACTTCTCCATCAGAACCTTTGCTACTGTCGGAGCGCCTTGGTCTTTCGTGGAAAAGGCTTGGGCGTAACGTGTGAAGTGATCAGTCATTTAGAATATTCCCTTGCCCACTAGCATCCGGCTCTAAGCACAGGAGTCAATGCACACCAAATCCATGGGTCCCTGACTCTGCAGATGGCTCATTGGAGCGGTTCGGGTCTGTAGAGTCTTCCTCTGAATACACCTCAGAACAGGAATGGCAGTAACTTTCCACTTCAGCTCTCATGCAAGCCAATAGAACCTGTCTCGCACCAGCTTAAAAGTCCTTTCAGCGCCCAAATGTCCATGCTCATCATGTAGCGATCGCAGCACACTCTCCCTATGTTTAGTGGGAAGGAATAACTGTTGGGTCTCTTCAGCATTGGTTGAGGGGCCCCTTCGGTAGACCACCCCATCCAACATCTTCAACCGTTCCCACTCTTTGTAGACCAATCTGGCTCCATCTGGGGAATTGGTCAGCAGAATTTCACGCTGGTTCGCAGTTAGGGCCTTTATGGTTAACGCAATTAAAGGGTCTCTAGCCTGATCAGCTTTCAGGTCCTGTTTTGAAAAGGTAGGTAGACTTTCATCCCTCAATTGCGTAGGGTTGCAGTAGAACTCCAGAACAGCCGCAGCCATGACTCCTATGGCCTCCGCTTCAATCCCTCCCTTGACCCGGCATTCTGCTCCTTGACACAAAGCTTGGACCCCGTCTGGAGTTAACTGAGTCCATTCTGTAGTGTAGGGTCTTCTCGACAAAGCATCAGCATCTCGATTATTCACCCCAGGGCAATACTTCAGGCTGAACCGAAACCCTGACAGAGCGGCCAACCACCGGTGTCCCGTTGCGTCCAGTTTCGCAGTAGTAAGGATGTAGGTAAGAGGATTGTTATCCGTCTTTATCACAAACTCGGGTCCATACAGATAGTCCTTTAGCTTGTCTACCACTGCCCACTTTAAGGCTAGGAACTCCAACTTGTGGGTAGGGTAGTTCTTCTCTGAAGGCGTTAGGCTCCGGCTCACGTACGCTACAGGCCTCAGCAATCCACCATGCTCTTGATACAGGACTCCTCCTAGACCTTCTCTGCTGGCATCCACATGTAACTCATACGGCTTGTGAGGGTCCGCGTAGGCCAAGACAGGAGCTCGAGTTAGACTCTCTTTCAGCTTCAAGAAAACACCTTCACATTGACTAGTCCATTCTCCCTGTATGGACTCTCGAGCTTTCCTTGGTCCTGGAGCTGACGGGTTTCGGTCAGAGACCTTGCAGCCTTCTTCTGTGCTTTCCTTCTGTAGGAGTTTGTTCAGTGGTTGAGCTATCTTTGCGAATCCTCCTACAATTCTCCGATAATAGGAACAGAACCCCAAGAAAGATCTAAGTTCAGTGACGTTTCGGGGTCTAGGCCAAGAAGCTACGGCCTCCAACTTCCGAGGATCTGTTGAAACACCTTCTGCTGAGACCACATGTCCCAAATACGTAACAGACGGTAGGCAGAATTGACATTTCTCCAGAGACAGTTTCAATCCCTCTTCATGGAGCCTCTTCAAGACCTTCTCCAAACGTTGCTCATGTTCTTCCAGAGTCTTCCCAAACACAATTATGTCATGCAGGTATACTAATACTTCGATCAGATTCATATCCCCGACTGTCTTCTCCATTAACCATTGGAACGTGGCTGGAGCCCCCATAAGGCCTTGAGGCATTCTGTTGAATTCAAAGAACCCCAGTGGACAGATGAACGCAGTCTTCTCTTTATCTTCAGGATGCATTGGTATCTGGTGATACCCACTTCGCAGGTCTAGTACACTAAACCATTTTGCTCCAGACAAACACTGTAAGGCATCTTCTATCCGAGGAGTGGCATATTGGTCTGGGATGGTTCTCCGATTCAGCATGCGATAGTCTATGCATAGGCGGACGGAACCATTCTTCTTCCGGACCATCACTATTGGCATAGGCGTGCGCAGCCTATTGCATTAGGGTGTGCACCCAAAAGCTCAAAACACACACATATATATATATCACATACATACATACATACATACATACAACGACACACACACACCATTACTATGTGTATGCTTCAGGGGTTAAGCAACCTTCGATACCCAGACGTTTTGAAACTACATTTCCAATGAGTCTCATCTATCTTAATTATTGGCCGAGCAACATAGGAGATATAGTTCCAAATGAGCTAGAGGACCAATGACCCCGGTATACATCATGTCACCTCAAAATGCTAGATCAAAAAATTTAAATTTGGATTTTGATCACATGCAGCGTGTAAATTTATTTTACCACATTTTTTCATCCAAAAGATTGTTAGTTAGCGCGGGCGCACCATATTAAAATCCAAATGCTAATCTGTTAGAAAACCAGTTACCGTTTGGAATCTTGCGCTTTTCAGCTCCCTATACTTAACATGGGGAGTGGAAAGTGTTAATCAGCATTAGCATTACAATCTACTAGCGCTGATTACCGTCCGGTTGCGGTTACTGAACATTTACTCACAACCAGGACCTGGTGCTAATGGATTCCACTTCTGCAGAATCAGTCAGCAACAGCTGAACCCCCCCCCCAAAAAGATACTCACCTCTCATCCCGCAAAAAGAACGACTGCTCCATTCACCTCTTCTGGCCGCCAGGAGCAGAGGGAGACTGGGAGAAAAAGTCCCTCAGTCTCACTCTGGGAATCACTATGTCGACCTGACGGATCTCACAAAGACTTCAACGACGTGCCGAGTACATCCTCTACACACAAACATGAAACCAGAGGATGCGCTCAGCACGTCGTCAGCAGCAAAGTGGTTAAATGTTAAAAAGGAGTGAAATTTGAGTACAGTGGCCCATTTAACCTCTTGCTGACTTGTACCAATACAGTCTCCTACCTGTACCTCACGATGCTGCTAAGACGCTCGCTGTAATTCTTTTTGTGGAGTGCAGGCAGCAGATATTGTGGTGATTTCTGTGTACAATACAATCCTTTATGGTACAAGACAAGGGGGCAACACCGGACAAAGAAACAGGTGCAGAATTTTACGCAAAGCAGCCTGTTTAAAGACAGATACATGCATTTATACACACAGCCATACGTTCACATACATAACTATATATCCTCCTCCCTACACCCTGGGGGTATGTAGCAATAAAGCCCACATTAATGTGCAGTGTGAATGAGCATATCCCAGAAACCACAACAATAAAACTCACAGTAATGTACAGTGTGTATGAGCGTATCAGAGATTCGCAGCAATAACACCTTCAGTAATATACAGAGTGTATGAGCGTATCAGAGCTCCACAGCAATAAAACTCAGCAATGTGCAGCGTGTATGAGTGTATCAGAGCTCCACAGCAATAAAACTCAGCAATGTGCAGCGTGTAAGAGCGTATCACAGAATCCACAGCAATAAAACCAAGCAATGTGCGGTGTGAATGAGCGTATCACAGAATCCACAGCAATAAAACCAAGCAATGTGAATGAGCGTATCAGAGAATCCACAGCAATAAAACTCAGCAGTATGCAGTGTATGTGTATCACAGAATCCACAGGCATAAAACTCAGCAGTATGCAGTGTGTATCAGTGTATCACAGAATCCACAGGCATAAAACTCAGCAGTATGCAGTGTGTATCAGTGTGTCACAGAATCCACAGTCATAAAACTCAGCAGTATGCAGTGTGTATCAGTGTATCACAGAATCCACAGCCATAAAACTCAGCAGTATGCAGTGTGTATCAGTGTATCACAGAATCCACAGCCATAAAACTCAGCAGTATATGTGTATCACAGAATCCACAGGCATAAAACTCAGCAGTATATGTGTATCACAGAATCCACAGCCATAAAACTCAGCAGTATATGTGTATCACAGAATCCACAGCCATAAAACTCAGCAGTATATGTGTATCACAGAATCCACAGCCATAAAACTCAGCAGTATATGTGTATCACAGAATCCACAGCCATAAAACTCAGCAGTATTTGTGTATCACAGAATCCACAGCCATAAAACTCAGCAGTATATGTGTATCACAGAATCCACAGCCATAAAACTCAGCAGTATTTGTGTATCACAGAATCCACAGCCATAAAACTCAGCAGTATATGTGTATCACAGAATCCACAGCCATAAAACTCAGCAGTATATGTGTATCACAGAATCCACAGCCATAAAACTCAGCAGTATAATGTGTATCACAGAATCCACAGCCATAAAACTCAGCAGTATATGTGTATCACAGAATCCACAGCCATAAAACTCAGCAGTATATGTGTATCACAGAATCCACAGCCATAAAACTCAGCAGTATATGTGTATCACAGAATCCACAGCCATACAACTCAGCAGTATATGTGTATCACAGAATCCACAGCCATAAAACTCAGCAGTATTTGTGTATCACAGAATCCACAGCCATAAAACTCAGCAGTATTTGTGTATCACAGAATCCACAGGCATAAAACTCAGCAGTATGCAGTGTATGTGTATGTGTATCACAGAATCCAGAGCCATAAAACTCAGCAGTATATGTGTATCACAGAATCCACAGCCATAAAACTCAGCAGTATTTGTGTATCACAGAAGCCACAGCCATAAAACTCAGCAGTATTTGTGTATCACAGAATCCACAGCCATAAAACTCAGCAGTATTTGTGTATCACAGAATCCACAGCCATAAAACTCAGCAGTATTTGTGTATCACAGAATCCACAGCCATAAAACTCTGTTTAAATATTTAAAATACACTATTAAAAAATATTTTTCATATATGAAAATTGCACCCTCTCCTGCTTACCTTTGTTATTTTTTTTGCTTGCAGGGAGGGTGTTTGGATATCTATCATTGGTAGTCCAGTGGCACAGATGGGGGGAGGTCAAAGAGGGGTAACCCGGCTGGCCGCATCTGATGGATAGCCGCCGGGACCTTTCATTTCCGCAGGCCTGGCAGCCTCCGCTTCCCTGGTGGTCCCTGTGGTTCGTGGGGTGCTGCACTGCCCTCTGTACATGGCGCACAGACCGCACAGCACATCCCTCATTGACACGAGCGGCCGGTGATCGCTGATGACCTGTCACCTGACCGCCGGCGCTTACTGTCTGTGTCAGAGCGCCGGCGGTCAGGTGACAGGTCATCAGAGATCGCCGGGCCGCTCGTGTCAGTGAGGGATGTGCTGTGCGCCATGTACAGATCGCAGTGCAGCACCCCACGAACCACAGGGACCACCAGGGAAGCGGAGGCTGCCGCCAGGCCCGCGGAGACGAGGGGTCCCGGCGGCTATCCATCGGATGCGGCCAGCCGGGACCCAGAATGTGCCGCGGGCCGGCATTAGGGTGTGCCTAGGCACACCCAGCACACCCCGTGCGCACGCCTATGACTATTGGAGATGCGTATGGACTCCTGGACTCTTGGATCACCTTGGTTCTTTGCAGTTCATTCAGCTGTTCTCGCAGATCGTCCAAGTCTCCCAGCGGAACTCGTCTTGACCTTTCACGAAACGGCTTGTCTTCTTGTAATCGAATGTGGTGCTCAGTACTTTTAGCTAGGCCTACGTCGAACTCATCTTTCGAGAACAATTCTCTCCACCTTAGAACTTGAGACTGAAGACGTTTCTTCCATTCAGGTGAAATGGGAGCGTCCTTGGGGTAGAATCTTTCATCTGGAATCTCTTTATCCACTCCCCCTCCTAAATCGGTAGGAGAGAGAGGCGTAGCAGACGCTACTTGCCCGATAGGCATTCGTGCTTTAAGGACTACTGGAGAATCAGACACATTGCACACGCTGATTGAGACTCTTCCTCGTGTTCTTTTCAAAGCTTTAGTGGAGATTATTTCAGGAATTACTTCGACTCCGGCTTCACTCCCATGATTAAAATCGGTTTCCAGTACCACATAGGGACCTGGTTGCGATCCGTTCAACTTGACTGAAGCCCGGAAGCTCGCTACTTCTCCTGCTTGCAGAACCTTCTCTGTTCCTTCTAATCTCCATAGGCACCCCACTTCGGCAGGTGCCTTCTGTTCTTCGACCATCCTCTGATAGACTGGACGTAACATTGGGTGTACTCCTTGAGTAGAACCTTCTTCCAATACGATAGGTGTCAGGAGACGTCGCACCAAATCAGTATTCGTCCCCACTATCATGGAACTCCTGTTTGCCCCTGAAGGCCGAGGACACACAATGGCCAATGCATCACAACCTCCAGACTGTCCGATGACTTCGGATCTGATCTCCAACTTCACCTGTAGATACCCGTCATAGGGGAGTTTCTCCATTCCAATACCCCAGATTTCCAGGTCCTTCAATTTCTGTAGAGGAAGGTGCTTCAAGTGTTTCTCGTAGGAGTCTCGGTAGATCAATGTCACTTGAGCCCCTGAATGCAACAGGGCTTTTGTGTAGACTCCCTCCACTTGGATTGGCACAATAGGAGAAGGACCTATCAGCTGGTCAGGAAACTTGGTGGTGGCACCAGGACACTTAGACCCAGTTTGTTGTACCCTGGCCTTCTTCTTGGCCCGTGTAGGTTTTGGGTGTGCATTGCTTCCCCATGACGTAGGTCCGGATGCTAAGGGAGTGACTCTTTCAGTCCTGGCAGGCTCAGCAGTTGGCCTGACTTTGGGCCCTCTTGCCCTCTTAGTCCTGGCTTGATTTTTGGAGTGGGTTTCAACCTTCGGGCACCTAGGTTGCTCCTTCACTTGTGCCCTCTGGCGTTTCCCGCCGGTGAGGTAGATAACAGTCCTTCCAAAGCTTTCAACAACTCCTCTACTCTATTTCCTTCAGGCTTTCGGCCTTTGCATTGTGCGTGGAAGTGGCCCATTTCTCCACAACCGAAACATCTCTTCTTAGAAAGCGGAGACGCAGTCGCCTGCTGTGATTCGGTTGAAGGACCCTGGCTAGACGCCACAGCAACTCCGGTTGTCTGCATGCCTGTAAGGAACTTCTGCATCTCTGTCACCTTCAACAATACTCGGCACAGTTCCGCGTGCGCCTGTTGCAATTCAGCTTGAGTTTCTTGTACTTTCTTAACAGTTTTGTGCAACTCACCATGTTCAGAGAGGTTTAATTCTTTGACAGCCCTCTCTGTGGCTTTAAAAGCGATCAGATGCTCTTGTTCGTCCACGTCGGATCCGTAGGTATCCAACGAGACGCTTTCAGGCTGCAAACAGTCGTTATGCCTCACAGGTTGCGAGTAAGCTCTTTCTCCTCGCCTGAAGGATTTTTCTTCCAGTAAAGCCTCCTCCTCTCTGACAGCTCGGATCAGTTCCAGGTACTTCAGTTCTTGATTACCTTCTCTGCTTCTCAGCTGCAGCATCACTGGATCTAGAGGTTGAGAGCCCCTCAGGATCTGTTTTATTCGGATCTTATCCACTTCAGCCGGTTCGGCCCCTTTCTTGAGGAGTATCTGGTGCAGAATCTTATCTAGGCGCCTCATATATTCGGTCATTCTCTCACCTTTCCACTGGTAGGTGTGTTCATACTGATATACGAGCTCTGTAGCCTTTTCCGTTCGCCCAAAAACTTCCTCCAGAACGTTTAAATAATCTAAAGCAGTGCAGTCTTTCTTACTCAATTTTAGGTTTCTTACAGCTTCTAACGCAGGTCCCTTTAAGCTCTCGGTGATCCTTTGCTTTTTCTGGGCTTCAGGGACGTCCCACTCATCCAGAGCCTGCATCGCCTGTTCCACCCATTCTTCGAAGGTTTCTTCTCCTGCCGGAGTTGGTACGTTTCCTGTAAAATTTTTCAACCGTCGATAACCGAAGTTAGTGTGCGGAGGGCTTGTTCTCTGACACTTAGCCAGCAAATCTCCAATAGCCACTATAAATTCAGGCCCGATCATGGCCAACGGACTGGGCGCGGGAATACTTGCGGATTCGCCACGTGGCGCACTTGGCTGAATCAGTTGGACTTCCACCTCATCGGTCAGCTTCACGCTCGCGCCCTGAAAACACACTGAAACACCCTTTCTCCACTCAAAAAGAACATACGTGTGAGAGGTATCTGGGTTCTCTTTAATGTCCAGGATTAACCCCCGATGATCTGGTGTCAGCGCGGCCACGGCCTGGCGAATCTGATCTTCGGCCCAAGTGTCTGCGGGAATATCCATGACTATACAACATTCTAACTGACTACTGTGCTCCGCACACCATTCGGCAGCAGTGTCTGGATCCATATTTAACCCTTTAGATGCGTTTTTTCCAGAAACTGGATCCCGGACGAGCCCCCACGTGTAGTGCTCACTCCCGGAGGAGCCGCTGAAATTGAACCTCGGGTCAGTCTCCCCGCACTAGGGAATAAATATACTCCAGCACCGTTATGGATTTTATAAATTATATAGTTTACTAGAATAAATGGCATATAATGAATAACACGGTGTTCGTATATATATTTACAGTACTTCATAATGCGGGGAAACGCGCAGCGGAAAAGAAATACGATGCTTCGTAATTCGAGAAACGCGCAGCGGAAAAGAAATACGATGCTTCGTAATTCGAGAAACGCGCAGCGGAAAAGAAAAAGGAAAATAAATCTTTAACCCCTTTTGTGTTTGGGGAGTGAGTCCCGCACAGGTTATGTCCCAGAATGTAAGTGTGTGTGTGTTATGGTACAATACAATATTCAACTGGCCAGTGAATTGCTTATGAGGTATCTTCGACTAGTCAAGTTGGGGCCCTGTGGGTTTTGGAAACAAAAAGCAGCGTGCTTTCTTTATTCACAAACGGCCTGGAAGGCCTCTCACCCATCCGCCAGATACTTGGTGCTCCGCTCGACCCAGGACATCTCTCCGCTCGATCTTGGCTGGGATTCTCTGGGCTACCGGATCCGCTGTCTTGCCTTTCTGTAGCTGCTGCAAGATGTCCAGCTCACCGCCTGCTCTCCCTGTCCGATCGATCTGCGGTGCTCCTAACTCGGGGGTCCTCTCGCTCACTTGGTATCAGCGTGGGTATTCCTGTGAATCACTGGGTCTTCCTCTGGTAAGGCTGAATAACCCAGTCTTTAGCTCTGTCAGGCCCCAGCTGTGCTCCGGCCTAGTCACTGTCTCGTTCTGCTGCTCTGCGTCTTGCTCCTCTCACTCCCTGGCGCGCTCTGCCAGCTCTCTCCACGAGGCTCAGGATGTAAGTCTCTGTGTCCCACCCACTTCCTGTGTCCGCTCCCAAAGCATGCCGGGAAATGTAGTCCCAATGTTCAGTGTCTCTCATCGCGCTTGTCTCCCTCCGGTGGCCAAAAATAGGTACTGCCACAACAGGGAATTAAACCCAGCGCTACACTGTGTTTTGTTTCACACAGTGTTATAGGGGTAATAATTGTATTTTGTTTCACACAGTGTTATAGGGGTAATAATTGTGTTTTGTTTCACACTGTGTTATAGGGGGAATAATTGTGTTTTGTTTCACACGGTGTTATAGGGGTAATAATTGTGTTTTGTTTCACACGGTGTTATAGGGGTAATAATTGTGTTATGTTTCACACGGTGTTATAGGGGTAATTATTGTGTTTTGTTTCACACTGTGTTATAGGGGTAATAATTGTATTTTGTTTCACACAGTGTTACAGGGGTAATAATTGTGTTGTGTTTCACACAGTGTTATAGGGGGAATAATTGTGTTTTGTTTCACACGATGTTATGGGTAATAATTGTGTTTTGTTTCACACGGTGTTATAGGGGGAATAATTGTGTTCTGTTTCACACGATGTTATGGGTAATAATTGTGTTTTGTTTCACACGATGTTATAGGGGGAATAATTGTGTTTTGTTTCACACTGTGTTATAGGGGGAATAATTGTGTTTTGTTTCACACGGCGTTATAGGGGTAATAATTGTGTTTTGTTTCACACAGTGTTATAGGGGGAATAATTGTGTTTTGTTTCACACGGTGTTACAGGGGTAATAATTGTGTTGTGTTTCACACAGTGTTATAGGGGGAATAATTGTGTTTTGTTTCACACGATGTTATGGGTAATAATTGTGTTTTGTTTCACACGGTGTTATAGGGGGAATAATTGTGTTTTGTTTCACACTGTGTTATAGGGGGAATAATTGTGTTATAGGGGGAATAATTGTGTTTTGTTTCACACGATGTTATAGGGGTAATAATTGTGTTTTGTTTCACACGGTGTTATAGGTAATAATTGTGTTTTGTTTCACACGGCGTTATAGGGGTAATAATTGTGTTATGTTTCACACGATGTTATGGGTAATAATTGTGTTTTGTTTCACACGATGTTATAGGGGGAATAATTGTGTTTTGTTTCACACGATGTTATAGGGGTAATAATTGTTTTTGTTTCACACGGTGTTATAGGGGTAATAATTGTGTTTTGTTTCACACGATGTTATGGGTAATAATTGTGTTTTGTTTCACACGGTGTTATATGTAATAATTGTGTTTTGTTTCACACGGCATTATAGGGGTAATAATTGTGATTTGTTTCACACAGTGTTATAGGTAATAATTGTGTTTTGTTTCACACAGTGTTATAGGGGTAATAATTGTGTTATAGGGGTAATAATTGTATTTTGTTTCACACAGTGTTATAGGTAATAATTGTGTTTTGTTTCACACGTGTTATAGGGGTAATAATTGTGTTTTGTTTCACACGGTGTTATAGGTGTAATAATTGTGTTTTGTTTCACACGTGTTATAGGGGAATAATTGTGTTTTGTTTCACACGGTGTTATAGGTAATAATGTGTTTTGTTTCACACGGCGTTATAGGGGTAATAATTGTGATTTGTTTCACACAGTGTTATAGGGGTAATAATTGTGTTATAGGGGGAATAATTGTGTTTTGTTTCACACGGTGTTATAGGGGTAATAATTGTGTTTTGTTTCACACGGTGTTATAGGGGAATAATTGTGATTTGTTTCACACAGTGTTATAGGGGTAATAATTGTGTTATAGGGGGAATAATTGTGTTTTGTTTCACAAGATGTTATAGGGGGAATAATTGTGATTTGTTTCACACAGTGTTATAGGGGTAATAATTGTGTTATAGGGGGAATAATTGTGTTTTGTTTCACACGATGTTATAGGGGTAATAATTGTGTTTGTTTCACACTGTTATAGGGGGAATAATTGGGTTTTGTTTCACACGATGTTATGGGGTAATAATTGTGTTTTGTTTCACACGGTGTTATAGGGGTAATAATTGTGTTTTGTTTCACACTGTGTTATAGGGGAATAATTGTGTTTGTTTCACACGGCGTTATAGGGGTAATAATTGTGTTTTGTTTCACACTGTGTTATAGGGGTAATAATTGTGTTTTGTTTCACACGGTGTTATAGGGGTAATAATGTGTTTTGTTTCACACTGTGTTATAGGGGAATAATTGTGTTTTGTTTCACACGATGTTATGGGGTAATAATTGTGTTGTGTTTCACACGATGTTATAGGGGTAATAATTGTGTTTTGTTTCACACGATGTTATAGGGGTAATAATTGTGTTTTGTTTCACACGTGTTATAGGGGTAATAATTGTGTTTTGTTTCACACAGTGTTATAGGGGTTATAATTGTGTTTTGTTTCACACGATGTTATAGGGGTAATAATTGTGTTTTGTTTCACACGGTGTTAATAGGGGGAATAATTGTGTTTGTTTCACACGATGTTATAGGGTAATAATTGTGTTTTGTTTCACACGGTGTTATAGGGGTAATAATTGTGATTTGTTTCACACTGTGTTATAGGGGGAATAATTGTGTTTTGTTTCACACGGTGTTATAGGGGGAATAATTGTGTTTTGTTTCACACGGTGTTATAGGGGGAATAATTGTGTTTTGTTTCACACGATGTTATGGGTAATAATTGTGTTTTGTTTCACACGGTGTTATAGGGGGAATAATTGTGTTTTGTTTCACACGGTGTTATAGGGGTAATAATTGTGTTTTGTTTCACACGATGTTATAGGGGTAATAATTGTGTTTTGTTTCACACGATGTTATAGGGGTAATAATTGTGATTTGTTTCACACGATGTTATAGGGGTAATAATTGTGTTATAGGGGGAATAATTGTGTTTTGTTTCACACGATGTTATAGGGGTAATAATTGTGTTTTGTTTCACACGGTGTTATAGGGGGAATAATTGTGTTTTGTTTCACACGATGTTATAGGGGTAATAATTGTGTTTTGTTTCACACGGTGTATAGGGGGGAATAATTGTGTTTTTTCACACGATGTTATAGGGGTAATAATTGTGTTTTGTTTCACACGGTGTTATAGGGGTAATAATTGTGTTATGTTTCACACGGTGTTATAGGGGTAATAATTGTGTTATAGGGGGAATAATTGTGTTTTGTTTCACACGATGTTATAGGGGTAATAATTGTGTTTTGTTTCACACGGTGTTATAGGGGGAATAATTGTGTTTTGTTTCACATGATGTTATAGGGGTAATAATTGTGTTTTGTTTCACACGGTGTTAGAGGGGGAATAATTGTGTTTTGTTTCACACGATGTTATAGGGGGAATAATTGTGTTATGTTTCACACTGTGTTATAGGAGGAATAATTGTGTTTTGTTTCACACGGCATTATAGGGGGAATAATTGTGTTTTGTTTCACACGATGTTATAGGGGTAATAATTGTGTTGTGTTTCACACGATGTTATAGGGGTAATAATTGTGTTTTGTTTCACACGATGTTATAGGGGTAATAATTGTGTTTTGTTTCACACGGTGTTATAGGGGTAATAATTGTGTTTTGTTTCACACTGTGTTATAGGGGTAATAATTGTGTTATAGGGGTAATAATTGTGTTTTGTTTCACACGATGTTATAGGGGTAATAATTGTGTTTTGTTTCACACGATGTTATAGGGGTAATAATTGTGTTTTGTTTCACACGATGTTATAGGGGTAATAATTGTGTTTTGTTTCACACGGTGTTATAGGGGTAATAATTGTGATTTGTTTCACACAGTGTTATAGGTAATAATTGTGTTTTGTTTCACACAGTGTTATAGGGGTAATAATTGTGTTATAGGGGTAATAATTGTATTTTGTTTCACACAGTGTTATAGGTAATAATTGTGTTTTGTTTCACACGATGTTATAGGGGTAATAATTGTGTTTTGTTTCACACGGTGTTATAGGTGTAATAATTGTGTTTTGTTTCACACGGTGTTATAGGGGGAATAATTGTGTTTTGTTTCACACAGTGTTATAGGTAATAATTGTGTTTTGTTTCACACGGCGTTATAGGGGTAATAATTGTGATTTGTTTCACACAGTGTTATAGGGGTAATAATTGTGTTATAGGGGGAATAATTGTGTTTTGTTTCACACGGTGTTATAGGGGTAATAATTGTGTTTTGTTTCACACGGTGTTATAGGGGGAATAATTGTGATTTGTTTCACACAGTGTTATAGGGGTAATAATTGTGTTATAGGGGGAATAATTGTGTTTTGTTTCACACGATGTTATAGGGGTAATAATTGTGTTTTGTTTCACACGGTGTTATAGGGGGAATAATTGGGTTTTGTTTCACACGATGTTATGGGGTAATAATTGTGTTTTGTTTCACACGGTGTTATAGGGGTAATAATTGTGTTATGTTTCACACTGTGTTATAGGGGGAATAATTGTGTTTTGTTTCACACGGCGTTATAGGGGTAATAATTGTGTTTTGTTTCACACTGTGTTATAGGGGTAATAATTGTGTTTTGTTTCACACGGTGTTATAGGGGTAATAATTGTGTTTTGTTTCACACTGTGTTATAGGGGGAATAATTGTGTTTTGTTTCACACGATGTTATTGGGGTAATAATTGTGTTGTGTTTCACACGATGTTATAGGGGTAATAATTGTGTTTTGTTTCACACGATGTTATAGGGGTAATAATTGTGTTTTGTTTCACACGGTGTTATAGGGGGAATAATTGTGTTTTGTTTCACACGGTGTTATAGGGGTAATAATTGTGTTTTGTTTCACACGATGTTATAGGGGTAATAATTGTGTTTTGTTTCACACGATGTTATAGGGGGAATAATTGTGTTTTGTTTCACACGGCATTATAGGGGTAATAATTGTGATTTGTTTCACACGATGTTATAGGGGTAATAATTGTGTTATAGGGGGAATAATTGTGTTTTGTTTCACACGATGTTATAGGGGTAATAATTGTGTTTTGTTTCACACGGTGTTATAGGGGGAATAATTGTGTTTTGTTTCACACGATGTTATAGGGGTAATAATTGTGTTTTGTTTCACACGGTGTTATAGGGGGAATAATTGTGTTTTGTTTCACACGATGTTATAGGGGTAATAATTGTGTTTTGTTTCACACGGTGTTATAGGGGTAATAATTGTGTTATGTTTCACACGGTGTTATAGGGGTAATAATTGTGTTATAGGGGGAATAATTGTGTTTTGTTTCACACGATGTTATAGGGGTAATAATTGTGTTTTGTTTCACACGGTGTTATAGGGGGAATAATTGTGTTTTGTTTCACATGATGTTATAGGGGTAATAATTGTGTTTTGTTTCACACGGTGTTAGAGGGGGAATAATTGTGTTTTGTTTCACACGATGTTATAGGGGGAATAATTGTGTTATGTTTCACACTGTGTTATAGGGGGAATAATTGTGTTTTGTTTCACACGGCATTATAGGGGGAATAATTGTGTTTTGTTTCACACGATGTTATAGGGGGAATAATTGTGTTATGTTTCACACTGTGTTATAGGGGGAATAATTGTGTTGTGTTTCACACGGTGTTATAGGGGGAATAATTGTGTTTTGTTTCACACGATGTTATAGGGGTAATAATTGTGTTTTGTTTCACACGGTGTTATAGGGGTAATAATTGTGTTATAGGGGGAATAATTGTGTTTTGTTTCACACGATGTTATAGGGGTAATAATTGTGTTGTGTTTCACACGATGTTATAGAGGTAATAATTGTGTTTTGTTTCACACGATGTTATAGGGGTAATAATTGTGTTTTGTTTCACACGGTGTTATAGGGGTAATAATTGTGTTTTGTTTCACACGATGTTATAGGGGTAATAATTGTGTTTTGTTTCACACGATGTTATAGGGGTAATAATTGTGTTTTGTTTCACACGGTGTTATAGGGGTAATAATTGTGTTTTGTTTCACACTGTGTTATAGGGGTAATAATTGTGTTATAGGGGTAATAATTGTGTTTTGTTTCACACGATGTTATAGGGGTAATAATTGTGTTTTGTTTCACACTGTGTTATAGGGGTAATAATTGTGTTATAGGGGGAATAATTGTGTTTTGTTTCACACGATGTTATAGGGGTAATAATTGTGTTTTGTTTCACACGATGTTATAGGGGTAATAATTGTGTTTTGTTTCACACGATGTTATAGGGGTAATAATTGTGTTTTGTTTCACACGGTGTTATAGGGGTAATAATTGTGTTTTGTTTCACACTGTGTTATAGGGGTAATAATTGTGTTATAGGGGTAATAATTGTGTTTTGTTTCACACGATGTTATAGGGGGAATAATTGTGTTTTGTTTCACACGGTGTTATAGGGGTAATAATTGTGTTTTGTTTCACACGGTGTTATAGTGGTAATAATTGTGTTTTGTTTCACACGGTGTTATAGGGGTAATAATTGTGTTTTGTTTCACACGATGTTATAGGGGTAATAATTGTGATTTGTTTCACACTGTGTTATAGGGGGAATAATTGTGTTTTGTTTCACACGATGTTATAGGGGTAATAATTGTGTTTTGTTTCACACGGTGTAATAGGGGGAATAATTGTGTTTTGTTTCACACGGTGTAATAGGGGGAATAATTGTGTTTTGTTTCACACGGTGTTATAGGGGTAATAATTGTGTTTTGTTTCACACGATGTTATAGGGGGAATAATTGTGTTTTGTTTCACACGATGTTATAGGGGTAATAATTGTGTTTTGTTTCACACGATGTTATAGGGGGAATAATTGTGTTTTGTTTCACACGGTGTTATAGGGGTAATAATTGTGTTTTGTTTCACACGGTGTTATAGGGGGAATAATTGTGTTTTGTTTCACACTGTGTTATAGGGGGAATAATTGTGTTTTGTTTCACACGGTGTTATAGGGGGAATAATTGTGTTTTGTTTCACACTGTGTTATAGGGGGAATAATTGTGTTTTGTTTCACACGATGTTATGGGTAATAATTGTGTTTTGTTTCACACGGTGTTATAGGGGTAATAATTGTGTTTTGTTTCACACGATGTTATAGGGGTAATAATTGTGTTTTGTTTCACACGGTGTTATAGGGGGAATAATTGTGTTTTGTTTCACACGATGTTATAGGGGGAATAATTGTGTTTTGTTTCACACAGTGTTATAGGTAATAATTGTGTTTTGTTTCACACGGTGTTATAGGGGAATAATTGTGTTTTGTTTCACACTGTGTTATAGGGGGAATAATTGTGTTTTGTTTCACACGGTGTTATAGGGGGAATAATTGTGTTTTGTTTCACACTGTGTTATAGGGGGAATAATTGTGTTTTGTTTCACACGATGTTATGGGTAATAATTGTGTTTTGTTTCACACAGTGTTATAGGGGTAATAATTGTGTTTTGTTTCACACGATGTTATAGGGGTAATAATTGTGTTTTGTTTCACACGGTGTTATAGGGGGAATAATTGTGTTTTGTTTCACACGGTGTTATAGTGGTAATAATTGTGTTTTGTTTCACACGGTGTTATAGGGGTAATAATTGTGTTTTGTTTCACACGATGTTATAGGGGTAATAATTGTGTTTTGTTTCACACGATGTTATAGGGGGAATAATTGTGTTTTGTTTCACACAGTGTTATAGGGGTAATAATTGTGTTGTGTTTCACACAGTGTTATAGGGGTAATAATTGTGTTTTGTTTCACACAGTGTTATAGGGGGAATAATTGTGTTTTGTTTCACACGGTGTTATAGGGGAATAATTGTGTTGTGTTTCACAGTGTTATAGGGGTAATAATTGTGTTTTGTTTCACACAGTGTTATAGGGGGAATAATTGTGTTTTGTTTCACACGGTGTTATAGGGGTAATAATTGTGTTGTGTTTCACACAGTGTTATAGGGGTAATAATTGTGTTTTGTTTCACACAGTGTTATAGGGGGAATAATTGTGTTTTGTTTCACACTGTGTTATAGGGGTAATAATTGTGTTATGTTTCACACGATGTTATAGGGGTAATAATTGTGTTTTGTTTCACACGATGTTATAGGGGGAATAATTGTGTTTTGTTTCACACGATGTTATAGGGGTAATAATTGTGTTTTGTTTCACACAGTGTTATAGGGGTAATAATTGTGTTGTGTTTCACACAGTGTTATAGGGGGAATAATTGTGTTTTGTTTCACACGGTGTTATACGGGTAATAATTGTGTTGTGTTTCACACAGTTTTATAGGGGTAATAATTGTGTTGTGTTTCACACAGTGTTATAGGGGGAATAATTGTGTTTGTTTCACACGGCGTTATAGGGGTAATTGTGTTTTGTTTCACACAGGTTTATAGGGGTAATAATTGTGTTGTGTTTCACACAGTGTTATAGGGGGGAATAATTGTGTTTTGTTTCACACGGTGTTATACGGGTAATAATTTGTGTGTGTTTCACACAGTTTTATAGGGGTAATAATTGTGTTGTGTTTCACACAGTGTTATAGGGGGAATAATTGTGTTTTGTTTCACACGGTGTTATAGGGGTAATAATTGTGTTGTGTTTCACACAGTGTTATAGGGGTAATAATTGTGTTGTGTTTCACACAGTGTTATAGGGGGAATAATTGTGTTTTGTTTCACACTGTGTTATAGGGGTAATAATTGTGTTATGTTTCACACAGTGTTATAGGGGGAATAATTGTGTTTTGTTTCACACAGTGTTATAGGGGTAATAATTGTGTTTTGTTTCACACAGTGTTATAGGGGTAATAATTGTGTTGTGTTCACACAGTGTTATAGGGGGAATAATTGTGTTTGTTTCACACGGCGTTATAGGGTAATAATTGTGTTGTGTTTCACACAGTGTTATAGGGGGAATAATTGTGTTTTGTTTCACACAGTGTTATAGGGGTAATAATTGTGTTTTGTTTCACACAGTGTTATAGGGGTAATAATTGTGTTGTGTTTCACACAGTGTTATAGGGGGAATAATTGTGTTTTGTTTCACACAGTGTTATAGGGGTAATAATTGTGTTTTGTTTCACACAGTGTTACAGGGGTAATAATTGTGTTGTGTTTCACACAGTGTTATAGGGGTTATAATTGTGTTATGTTTCACACGATGTTATGGGTAATAATTGTGTTTTGTTTCACACGGTGTTACAGGGGTAATAATTGTGTTGTGTTTCACACAGTGTTATAGGGGTAATAATTGTGTTGTGTTTCACACAGTGTTATAGGGGTAATAATTGTGTTGTGTTTCACACAGTGTTATAGGGGGAATAATTGTGTTTTGTTTCACACTGTGTTATAGGGGGAATAATTGTGATTTGTTTCACACAGTGTTACAGGGGTAATAATTGTGTTGTGTTTCACACAGTGTTATAGGGGTAATAATTGTGTTGTGTTTCACACGGTGTTATAGGGGGAATAATTGTGTTGTGTTTCACACAGTGTTATAGGGGTAATAATTGTGTTGTGTTTCACACAGTGTTATAGGGGGAATAATTGTGTTTTGTTTCACACGGTGTTATAGGGGTAATAATTGTGTTATAGGGGGAATAATTGTGTTTTGTTTCACACTGTGTTATAGGGGGAATAATTGTGTTTTGTTTCACACGGTGTTATAGGGGTAATAATTGTGTTGTGTTTCACACAGTGTTATAGGGGTAATAATTGTGTTGTGTTTCACACAGTGTTATAGGGGGAATAATTGTGTTGTGTTTCACACGGTGTTATAGGGGGAATAATTGTGTTTTGTTTCACACTGTGTTATAGGGGGAATAATTGTGTTGTGTTTCACACGGTGTTATAGGGGTAATAATTGTGTTATAGGGGTAATAATTGTGATTTGTTTCACAAAGGGGTTAGAGGGGATCGAGCAGCACAAAACACAAAGCGATACAAACCCATTCCAATCAAGCCACTAAACCTCTTCTCACTTTCGAACGCAATGCGCATGTGCGTCAGAAAAACCTTGCCGCCATGCACGAGGGACCAAAACAAATGCCAATCCATGGAAGAGGCGCATGCAAAGCGCCTCTCCCTCTCTCTCAGCCATCACCCCTCAAACCCTTGAGTCACCCACAGACCTTGGGCAAACTTTCATCGGGAGGGAGTGCTGGGGGGGCGGAGGGCCCCATCGTTAGGTTCAGTAAGGGGTCACATCATTTCTGAAGGCTGCCCTGCCTGCGGTTCAAAGGCCCGCCTACGTCGGATGCAGTCTCTACTTGTTTTTTTTTAAATTAGGATTAGGGTTACTGTTATGGTTCGGGTTATAGTTAAGGTTCCAGTTTCTACTTGTTTTTTAATAAAGGTTACAGCTAGGGTTAGTGTTACAGTTTCTGACTGTATTTTATTGAGAGTTAGGGTTATAGTTAAGGTTAGTTTCTGCTTGGTTTTGTTTATTACGATTAGGGTTACTGTTATTGTTAAGGTTACAGTTTGTTTTATTATCAGGGTTAAGCTTAAATTTCTTAAGCGTAAACGTATCTGAAACACGTCACATTCATATTCCCCCCACAGCTCTGTTTTATCCGTATGGACCGGCATTTGACACCACCAGTGCAAAAAGTGATGATGGGTCGTCACCGCCAATAATACTGGCCACCAATATATGGCTGTTTGGAGTGATACGCACCTACCTGTATGTGAGTATCAGGTTATTATCATGAGTGTGAAGTTACTGAGTGTCACGGACCCCAAGATTGCAGGGCCGATTTCTGTTGTTTGGGGGGGGGGAGGGTGTTTGAGGATTTGTTATGTAAGAATAATGCTATTGTCTATCTGTCTATCGTTATGGTACCTTGTGTATCTTGTTATCTGCTGTATATTTGAGTAGTTGGTTAATATTCCTTGTTAGACAAACACTGCCCATTATCTTCTGTCTTTACACTGTAATTGGTTTGTCAATCACGAGTGCCATTATCCTGTCTCTCTAGGAATGTTACGCAATGTTTATTCCATTATTTGTCCCTGTTAATTATGTCTCTCATCATTTTCTAGTGGAGGTTTTTGTAAATGTAAATAACCCAGGTTGCCCGTATAAATATGTGTGTTTGTCCCTAATTGAGAGTTCTATTCTGACCCTACATGCAGTCACGACTCATGGTTTGGGTAACAGCTATATACAGTGGTAGCTTTTTCAATGAAAAGTTCCAGATATACAACCACGGTTTATTTGTGGGGGATGCTAGCAAGGCTCTCTACGTGTACCCATCTTTAATCTTCATCTGAGGTACTAGAGAAAGGCACGAGAGTCACGAGTAGAACACGTGTCCAGCAAGGAAGCGGCATTGACAGATGTGACCCTGTCGGGGTACTGAGATCTGTTACATTGGTGGCAACTGGTGGGATTTGCTTCCTGTTATTGGAGACCTTTTGCCGTGGATGGAATAGTAGTACCAGATATTGAAGGAATGACCAAAGGCACAAGTGTGGTGTAACCTGGAACAAGATGGAGAATCTTGAGGAGGTATAAAGATCCCTCAAACAATATGAACCAAACCTCAGCATGGACCTGTTCTAGACCATGTGGACAGAGGTATGCCTGTTGAAACAAGAGGGAGCTCTGCGGGGTTAGAATGGAATGCCTCAAATGTGCAGCAAATAAACAGATACACACTGACTAGACAATAGACAGATAGACGATAGCATTCTTGCATAATCACAGATTACACAAACATTCTTCACAAAAGAGAAGCCTGCACTCTAAGTCCAAACACATCTCCATGTCCATGCACCCAAGTCAAAATGACGCACGTCACAGGGACACAGTCTGTTTTATGGCGAAGTGAGCTATAAACAGGGGGGGGGTACCGGTTTGCAATCTATAAATTTACAGAGTAAAATAAAAGGGGAGAAAAGTCTGTTTCTGACTCCAAACAGGGGAGCACCATGTCAGGTCTGTGACACTGAGCATCACTCAATATTCTCTTCTCGGATTCCAATACATTAGCACTTCCTAAATCTCGGCCCAGAACTGGATTGTGAGGGTCACCTACCGGAGAGCAACAATGAAAGGGCTGCCTGTGTTTGGTCGTTTGAGGCAGAATTTGGAAGAGGAGGGACATTTCATCCCCTTATCAGAGTCGATTTATTTCTAAGTGAAGCTCCGTCCCGGATCGGTGCTCGTGCTTAGACCTTCTCACACCTAACAGTGATTCGTTGTTTTATCCCCAGGTGAATCACAATGGGTTACTGTCATTTAGTTATTCCATTTCGCAATATGTCCCCAGTGACCTCCCTGTGGGGTCTGGTAACCCCTTCCTTGCACCTTTGTGGACCGACGTGGACAATCGTCTAGCCGGATCCATATATTACCGACAGAGCACAGACCCGGAGCTCCTGGCCCGCGCCACAGCTGACATCAGATCCTACTTCTGTTACCCAGAATTCTCTGCTCACTGGGTGTTTGTGGCTACATGGGACAAAGTGCCATATTATGGACAGTCACCTGACAAGGTATTAATCCTATAATAAGCAATAAATCATATAATAAACAATGTGTTTAGTGAATACATAACTATAACGTCCGCTTCTGATCCTGTCCCACAGGTCAACACGTTTCAGGCGGTTCTCATCACAGACACGAGTATGACCTTCGTTCTTTTTAATTACGGAATCTTCCAATGGGCATTTTCCGCCTTGGTAAGGATGGGGGGGGGGCGCAGACAGTACCAGCTAGTGGAACCGGTCCACCTGTTTTTCTACATTTTAGATTCCATCCACACATACTGGATGTTCCTGATACGACGCATGGCAAAGAGCGCGGCTGTAACTATCCCTGCAGTTATTGGCAGTGGCGTCACTAGGGTTGCGGTAACTTATGGTGTCAACTCCCGAGTTTCACTGATTTTTTTTAACTACTCTTACTCATAAATCAGTACTCCCATATAACACTGAACGCTCATGCACAGCGCACATTACTGTGAGGTTTATTGCTGTGGAGCTCTCTCATATGCTCACACACAAATTTTGGTGAAAAGCAAGTACAGTGCCTGTTTAAAGACAGTGAAAGCAAACATGGATATATATTGCCTCCAGCAGCTCTGGATATATTGCCCCCAGCAGCTCACCCATGGATATATATTGACCCAGCAGCTCGCCCATGGATATACAGTATATTGCCCCAGCAGCTCGCCCATGGACATATATTGCCCCCAGCAGCTCACCCATGGATATTTATTGCCCCCAACAGCTCACCCATGGATATATATTGTCCCCAACTCACACACATGGATATATTTGCCCAGCTCACACATGAATATATTTGCCCAGCTCACACATGGATATAGTTGCTCTGCTCACACATGGATATAGTTGCCCAGCTTACACATGGATAAAGTTGCCCAGCTCACACATGGATAAATTTGCCCAGCTCACACATGGATATAGTTGCCCAGCTCACACATGGATATATTTGCTCTGCTCACACATGGATATAGTTGCCCAGCTTACACATGGATAAATTTGCCCAGCTCACACATGGATAAATTTGCCCAGCTCACACATGGATATAATTGCCCAGCTCACACATGGATAAATTTGCCCCCAGCAGCTCACCTCTGCCACCGCGTGCTGTTCACTGCGTCTTTGGCTCCCTATGAGCTCCCGAAGGCATGGAGCTTGGCCACTCGCCTGGGGGAACCATGTGACCAGCCGCGATCTTGCAAGAACGCGGCTGGTCACGTGGCTCCCCCAGGCGAGTGGCCAAGCTCCATCCCTTCGGGAGCTCAAAGGGAGCCAAAGGCGCGGCGAACAGCATGCGGCACCACGGCGGTGGGCTGTATACGGCCCGCGGACAGTAGGTTGCCGACCCCTGCCTTACGGTGACACGACCCTCCCTTAGGGTGACACCATCACCAAAGACTTTGATTTTTGAACCAGCCGGCGGCCGACGGTGTCACCCTAAGGGCAGCTGTCACCTGGTGCAGACCGCACCCCCCGCCCCCACCTAGCGAGTGGTTATTGGTCCACAGCTCTCCCTGTATTCTGACAAATCCCTGGCTGCTGGGATGCTGCAGTAAAGTTTGTTACATTAAATGTGAATTTATAAAGTATGGAAATGGGGCAGTGTTTGGTACTTAACATTTTTTATTGTCCTTGAAATCCGTTTTTGGTAATGTTGTGTTTCGGTTTCCCTCATGTCATGTTCTTGCTTTCCCTTTAGTCACGGTTTGTTTTATTCCGCACAGGCCGGTGTAGACAGTGGAAAAAGCGGTTTCTATAAAATACCAGGTTCATTAACGTCAGAAATCATCAACCTTCCATCCAGCAGTAACATTAACGTTCCTGGACGCTGGGCGTTACAGGTGGACAAACAGGACCCAGAAGGTATCAGTAAATTTATTTCATGATAAGAGCTAAAAATCCCCCAGAACCATTCAATCTGTATGAAAACTTCTATAAATGTGTCTTTCCATGTGGCTTAGGAGTAGGACTCCTCAATACATATATTGGTAGTTGGTGTCTCCATATAACGTATTGTTAGTAGACTCTCTCCTTCCTGTAGACCAATGGTTCCCAACCGCGGTCCTCAAGTCCCCCCAACAAGTCATGTTTTCCAGATATCTGAAGCACAGCGCAGGAGATATGATTTGCTGCTCAGTGATTGCAAGATTCAGTCTGCTTTTCCCCCAAGGTGATCTGCAAAACCTGGCCTGTTAGGGAGGAGACTTGAGAACCGCGGTTGGGAAAAACTACTGTAGATGGAAGAACAGTCTTTCTTATGGTCTTCATTAAATTCTATATTGACCCCACATTTCACTTTATTATGTTCAGGCGGCTCCTGCAATATTTCAAAAGCTGAAAGTACAACGACCACATCAACTCCATCAACAACTCATCCAACTGCCGGCAGTGTTTCCTCCACCAGTTCTGAACCTTCCACAGCATTTTATCCAGACTCTGCAGCCAGCCGTCCTAGTGTCACAGCAGCATCCTCCACCAGTTTTGAACCTTCCACAGCATTTTATCCAGAGTCCACGTCCAGTCCTCACAGTATCATAGCAGTGTCCTCCACCAGTTCTGAACCTTCCACCGGATTTTATGCAGAGTCCACGGCCAGTCCTCCGCGTATCATAGCAGGGTCCTCCACCAGTTCTGAACCTTCATCAGCATTTTATCCAGAGTCCTCTGCCAGTCCTCCCAGTATGACAGCAGTGTCTTCCACCAGTTCTGAACCTTCAACAGCGTTTTATCCAGAGTCCTCTGCCAGTCCTCCCAGTATGACAGCAGCATCTTCCACCAGTTCTGGACCTTCTACAGCATTTTATCCAGAGTCCACGGCCAGTCCTCCCAGTATGACAGCAGCATCCTCCACCAGTTCTGAACGTTCCACAGCATTTTATACAGAGTCCACGGCCAGTCCTCCCAGAATCACAGCAGCATCCTCCACCAGGTCTGACCCTTCAACAGCGTTGTATCCAGAGTCCACAGCAAGTCCTCCCAGTATAACAGCTGCGTCCTCTTCCAGTTCTGGACTTTCCACAGTGTTTTATCCAGAGTCCACGGCCAGTCCTCCCAGTATCACAGCAGCGTCCTCCACCAGTTCTGAACGTTCGACAGTGTTTTATCCAGAATCCACGGCCAGTCCTCCCAGTGTCACAGCTGTGTCCACCACCAGTTTTGAACCTTCCACAGCATTTTATCCAGACTCCGCAGCCAGCCGTCATAGTGTCACAGCCGCATCCTCCACCAGTTCTGAACCTTTCACAGCATTTTATCCAGAGTCCATGGCCAGTCCTCCCAGTATGACAGCAGCATCCTCCACCAGTTCTGAACGTTCCACAGCATTTTATACAGAGTCCACGGCCAGTCCTCCCAGAATCACAGCAGTGTCCTCCTCCAGTTCTGAACGTTCGACAGTGTTTTATCCAGAGTCCACGGCCAGTCCTCCCAGTGTCACAGCAGTGTCCTCCATCAGTTCTGAACCTTCCACAGCATTTTATCCAGACTCCGCAGCCAGCCGTCCTAGTGTCACAGCAACATCCTCCACCAGTTTTGAACCTTCCACAGCATTTTATCCAGAGTCCACGTCCAGTCCTCACAGTATCATAGCAGTGTCCTCCACCAGTTCTGAACCTTCCACAGGATTTTATGCAGAGTCCTCGGCCAGTCCTCCCAGTATCACAGCAGGGTCCTCCACCAGTTCTGAACCTTCCACACCATTTTATCCAGAGTCCTCTGCCAGTTCTCCCAGTATGACAGCAGCGTCTTCCACCAGTTTTGAACCTTCCACAGCTTTTTATCCATATATAGCAACCAGTACTCCCAGAATCACAGTAGCATCCTCCACCAGTTCTGAACGTTCCACAGTGTTTTATCCAGAGTCCACGGCCAGTCCTCCCAGTGTCACAGCAGTGTCCTCCATCAGTTCTGAACCTTCCACAGCATTTTATCCAGAGTCCTCTGCCAGTTCTCCCAGTATGACAGCAGCGTCTTCCACCAGTTCTGAACCTTCCACAGCTTTTTATCCATATATATCAACCAGTACTCCCAGAATCACAGTAGTGTCCTCCACCAGTTCTGAACCTTCCACAGCATTTGATCCAGAGTCCACGGCCAGTCCTCCCAGTATGACAGCAGCATCCTCCACCAGTTCTGAACGTTCCACAACATTTTATCCAGAGTCAACGGCTAGTCCTCCCAGTATGACAGCAGCATCCTCCACCGGATCTGACCCTTCAACAGCGTTGTATCCAAAGTCCACAGCAAGCCCTCCCAGTATAACAGCAGCGTCTCCTCCAGTTCTGAACGTTCACAGTGTTTTATCCAGAGTCAACGGCCAGTCCTCCCAGTATCACAGCAGCATCCTCCACCGGGTCTGACCTTCAACAGCATTGTATCCAGAGTCCACAGCAAGTCCTCCCAGTATAACAGCAGTGTCCTCCTCCAGTTCTGGACTTTCCACAGAGTTTTATCCAGAGTCCACGGCCAGTCCTCCCAGTATCACAGCAGCATCCTCCATCAGTTCTGAACGTTCCACAGCATTTTATCCAGAGTCCTTGCCCAGTCCTCCCAGAATCACAGCAGCATCCTCCACCGGGTCTGACCCTTCAACAGCATTGTATCCAGAGTCCACAGCAAGTCCTCCCAGTATAACAGCAGTGTCCTCCTCCAGTTCTGGACTTTCCACAGAGTTTTATCCAGAGTCCACGGCCAGTCCTCCCAGAATCACAGCAGCATCCTCCACCAGGTCTGACCCTTCAACAGCGTTGTATCCAAAGTCCACAGCAAGTCCTCCCAGTATAACAGCTGCGTCCTCTTCCAGTTCTGGACTTTCCACAGTGTTTTATCCAGAGTCCACGGCCAGTCCTCCCAGTATCACAGCAGCGTCCTCCACCAGTTCTGAACGTTCGACAGTGTTTTATCCAGAGTCCACGGCCAGTCCTCCCAGTGTCACAGCTGTGTCCACCACCAGTTTTGAACCTTCCACAGCATTTTATCCAGACTCCGCAGCCAGCCGTCATAGTGTCACAGCCGCATCCTCCACCAGTTCTGAACCTTTCACAGCATTTTATCCAGAGTCCATGGCCAGTCCTCCCAGTATGACAGCAGCATCCTCCACCAGTTCTGAACGTTCCACAGCATTTTATACAGAGTCCACGGCCAGTCCTCCCAGAATCACAGCAGTGTCCTCCTCCAGTTCTGAACGTTCGACAGTGTTTTATCCAGAGTCCACGGCCAGTCCTCCCAGTGTCACAGCAGTGTCCTCCATCAGTTCTGAACCTTCCACAGCATTTTATCCAGACTCCGCAGCCAGCCGTCCTAGTGTCACAGCAACATCCTCCACCAGTTTTGAACCTTCCACAGCATTTTATCCAGAGTCCACGTCCAGTCCTCACAGTATCATTGCAGTGTCCTCCACCAGTTCTGAACCTTCCACAGGATTTTATGCAGAGTCCTCGGCCAGTCCTCCCAGTATCACAGCAGGGTCCTCCATCAGTTCTGAACCTTCCACAGCATTTTATCCAGAGTCCTCTGCCAGTTCTCCCAGTATGACAGCAGCGTCTTCACCAGTTTTGACCTTCCACAGCTTTTTATCCATATATAGCAACCAGTACTCCAGAATCACAGTAGCATCCTCCACCAGTTCTGAACGTTCCACAGTGTTTTATCCAGAGTCCACGGCCAGTCCTCCCAGTGTCACAGCAGTGTCCTCCATCAGTTCTGAACCTTCCACAGCATTTTATCCAGAGTCCTCTGCCAGTTCTCCCAGTATGACAGCAGCGTCTTCCACCAGTTCTGAACCTTCCACAGCTTTTTATCCATATATATCAACCAGTACTCCCAGAATCACAGTAGTGTCCTCCACCAGTTCTGAACCTTCCACAGCATTTGATCCAGAGTCCACGGCCAGTCCTCCCAGTATGACAGCAGCATCCTCCACCAGTTCTGAACGTTCCACAACATTTTATCCAGAGTCAACGGCTAGTCCTCCCAGTATGACAGCAGCATCCTCCACCGGATCTGACCCTTCAACAGCGTTGTATCCAAAGTCCACAGCAAGCCCTCCCAGTATAACAGCAGCGTCCTCCTCCAGTTCTGAACGTTCAACAGTGTTTTATCCAGAGTCAACGGCCAGTCCTCCCAGTATCACAGCAGCATCCTCCACCGGGTCTGACCCTTCAACAGCATTGTATCCAGAGTCCACAGCAAGTCCTCCCAGTATAACAGCAGTGTCCTCCTCCAGTTCTGGACTTTCCACAGAGTTTTATCCAGAGTCCACGGCCAGTCCTCCCAGTATCACAGCAGCATCCTCCATCAGTTCTGAACGTTCCACAGCATTTTATCCAGAGTCCTTGCCCAGTCCTCCCAGAATCACAGCAGCATCCTCCACCGGGTCTGACCCTTCAACAGCATTGTATTCAGAGTCCACAGCAAGTCCTCCCAGTATAACAGCAGTGTCCTCCTCCAGTTCTGGACTTTCCACAGAGTTTTATCCAGAGTCCACGGCCAGTCCTCCCAGTATCACAGCAGCATCCTCCATCAGTTCTGAATCTTCCACAGCATTTTTTCCAGAGTCCACAGCCAGTCCTCCCAGTATCACAGCAGAATCCTCCACCAGTTTTGAACGTTCCACAGCATTTTATCCAGAGCCAACAGCCAGCCCTCCCAGAATCACAGCAGCGTCCTCCACCGGTTCTGACCCTTCAACAGCGTGGTGTCCAGAGTCCACAGCATGTCCTCCTAGTATAACAGCAGCGTCTTCCACCAGGTCTGACCCTTCCACAACATTTTATCCAGAGTCCATGACCAGACCTCCCAGTACAACAGCAGCGTCCTCCACTGGTTCTGAACCTTCCACAGCATTTTATGCAGAGTCCACAGCTACTCCTAGTATCATAGCAGTGTCCTCCATCAGTTCTGAATCTTCCACAGCATTTTATCCAGAGTCCACAGCCAGTCCTCCCAGTATAACAGCAGCGTCCACCACCAGTTCTGAACGTTCCACAGCATTTTATCCAGAGCCAACAGCCAGTCCTCCCAGTATAACAGCAGCGTCCTTCACTGATTCTGAAACTTCCACAGCATTTTATCCAGAGCCAACAGCCAGTCCTCCCAGTATAACAGCAGCGTCCTTCACTGGTTCTGAAACTTCCACAGTGTTTTATCCAGAGTCCACAGCCAGTTCTCCTAGTTTCCTAACAGTGTTCTCCACTGGTTCTGAATTTTCCACAGCGTTTTATCCATATACAACAACCAATACTCCTAGAATCACAGCAGCATCCTCCACAAGTTCTGAACCTTCCACAGCATTTTATGCAGAGTCCACGGCTACTCCTCCTAGTATCATAGCAGTGTCCTCCACCACTTCTCAACCTTCCACGGTGTTTTATCCAGAGCCCACAGCCAGTCCTCCCAGTATCACAACAGCATCCTCCACCAGTTCTGAACCTTCCACAGCCTATCCTCCAGAGTCCAAGGCCAGTCATCCCAGTATCACAGCAGCATCCTCCACCAGTTCTGAAACTTCCACAGCATTTTATCCAGAGTCCACGGCCAGTCCTCCCAGTATCACAGCAGCGTCCTCTACCAGTTCTGAATCTTCTACAGAGTTTTATCCACAGACCAGAACCAGTCCTCCCAAAATAAATCAATTTACTTCTACCAATCCAAAACATTCCACAGCTTTTTATCCAGACACGACTGCTGTTCCTTCCATTATTGCTCCAACTTCCCCCACCAGTTTTAAACTGTCCACAACTTTTTCTCCAGACATTACAGCTGGTCCCCCCAATATTTTTGCAACTACCTCTCATGGTCGTGTACCTTCCACAGCTCTTTATCCAGACATCGTGGTCAGTCCTCTCACCATCGCCCAAGCTATCTCTACCAGTCTTGAACCTTCTACAGCTTTTTACTCACAAAGCACGGTCAGCATTCACAGTATTGCAGAAACTTCCTCCACCGATCCTGAACTCTCTACAGTATTTTATCTAGAGACCCCAGGCAGTCCTCCCAGTATCACAGCAGCATCCTCTTCTGTTGCTGGACTTTCCACAGCTTTTCATCTAGATACCACAACTAATCATCCTAGTACAGAAAAAGCTACCTCTACTTATCCCAAACCTTCCACAGGTTTTGATCCAGACACCACGGCTGGTCCTCCCAGTACTGCTCCAGCTTCCTCCACCAGTCTTAAGCTTTCCACAGCACTTTTTCCTGACACTATAGCTGGACCTCCCAGTATTACTACAACTACATCTACCAGACACTATGCTTCCACAGATTTTTATGAACACACCAGATCTATTCCTCCCAGTATTACTGCAACTACCTCTCCTGGTCCTGAACCTTCTACAGTTTTTTATCAAGACATCATCACCAGTGATCCCAGTACAGCTCCAGCTACTTCCATCAATCCTAATCCTTCCACAGATTTTAATCTAGACACTCTGGCCTCTTCTTCCAGTATTGCTCCAACTTCCTCCTCTGGTTCTGATCCTTCTACAGTTGATTTGCCAAGAACCAGCTCTGCACCCACCTACGACGAATCTGTAACACAAGGTACCAGTATATATCTGTTCGGGGGGGGGGGGTGTACGTTCAGGCACATTCTAATGTCTGGGGAAGTTTCACTACCTTCATCCTGGGCATTGTGGTGGTCCTTATGAGCTTCATGATGAAGAGTTTTCATGTGGCCTGTGTCTCTGTATGGATTTGTTTCATGTTAACAGAAACAAAAAGTGAAACAATGAAATACAGAATGATGCTTAACTAATAAATGGTCAAAGCTTCAAGGAGTTAATTTCCAAAATTCCAATACAAGCCCAAGGAAGAGACAAAGTCCTAGGAAAGAAAAAGCATGTACTGTGCATCTCTATGGAATGAGCGGATCTCACAGGATCCTTCATGAATGGCAGGAGGCTCCAATCACATGGGGCTGGATTACATTCCCAACGCTAAAATAGGGAAAACTAACGGGGGATAATGTGCACCTGTAAGCTTCTCAGTAGCTTCCCCATTTTAGTGTTAGATTTCAGGGCAGGTGCTACCTCGGCACCTTGTCCCGGAATGAAGCACTACCTTTGGTGATACTTGAGGTAAGCGCTTCCACACAACTGTGAATATCGCCTCCCGGACACTATAGGACTGGACTCCATGGAGGGTTACGCTGCCAGACGGGGAGCCCTGTGCGATCTCGCTCTTGCAAAAATGTGCAGCAACGCGGAGTGATCACTGAGGGAGACTGGGGACAAATTCTCCCCACTCTCGCTCCCAAGAAGTCGCTCATCTCCTTATTGCCCATCATGCCCCCTATTCCAATCGTTCCCCTATTCACCTCGTCCCCTATTCTCCTAATCCCCCTGTTCTTCTCATCTCCCTATTTCTCTTGTATCCCTATTCCCCTTGTTCCTCTATTCTCTAAGTCCTCCTATTCCTCTCGTCCCCCTATTCCCCTTGTGTCTTTATTCCCCTTGTATCCCTATTCCCCTCATCCCTCTATTCCCCCTGTCTCTTTATTCCCCTCATCCCCCTAGTCTCCTCGTCCCCCTATTCTCCTCATCCCCTATTCTCCTCGTCCCCTATTCCCCTCGTCCCCTATTCTCCTCATCCCCTATTCCCATCATCCCCCTATTCCCCTCATCCCTCTATTCTCCTCATCCCCCTATTCTCCTCATCCCTCTATTCTCCTCATCCCTCTATTCTCGTCGTCCCCCTATTCCCTTTGTCTCTTTATTCCCCTCGTCCCCCTATTCCCCTTGTCCCCTGTCCCTCTATTTCCCTCGTCCCCCTATTCTCCTCGTCCCCCTATTCCCCTCGTCCCCTATTCCCTTCGTCCCCTATTCCCCTCGTCCCCCTATTCCCCTCATCCCCCTATTCTCCTCGTCCCTCTATTTCCCTCGTCCCTCTATTCCCCTCGTCCCCCTATTCCCCTCATCCCCTATTCCCCTTGTCTCTTTATTCCCCTCGTCCCTCTTTTCCCCTTGTCCCCCTATTCCCCTCGTCCCTCTATTCCCCTCGTCCCCTATTACCCTTGTCCCCCTATTCACCTCGTCCCCCCATTCTCCTCATCCCTCTATTCCTCTCGTCCCCTATTCCCCTCATCCCCCTATTCCCCTCTTCCCCCTATTCCCCTCATCCCCCTCGTCCCTCTATTCCCCTTGTCCCTCTATTCCCCTCGTCCCTCTATTCCCCTCGTCCCCCTATTCTCCTCGTCCCTCTATTCCCCTTGTCCCCCTATTCCCCTCTTCCCCCTATTCCCCTCGTCCCCCTATTCCCCTCGTCCCCTATTCCCCTCTGTCCCTCTATTCCCCTCATCCCTCTATTCCCCCTATTCCCCTCTTCCCCCTATTCCCCTTGTCCCCCTATTCCCCTCGTTCCTCTATTCCCCTCGTCCTCTATTCCCTCGTCCCCTATTCCCCTCTTCCCCCTATTCCCCCTCTTTCCCCCTATTCCCCTCGTCTCCTATTCCCCTCGTCCCCTATTTCCCTCTTCCCCCTATTCCCCTCATCCCCCTATTCGCCTCGTCCCCTATTCTCCTTTCGTCCCTCTATTTTTCCCTCGTCCTCTATTCCCCTCGTCCCCTATTCCCCTCATCCCCCTATTCCCCTCGTCCCTCTATTCCCCTTGTCCCCTATTCCCCTTGTCTCTTTATTCCCCTCGTCCCTCTTTTCCCCTCGTCCCCCTATTCCCTCTTCGTCCCTCTTTTTTCCCCTCGTCCCCCTATTCCCCTCGTCCCTCTATTCGCATGTCCCCCTAATTCCCCTCGTCCCTCCTATGTCCCTCGCTATTCCCCTCGTCCCTCTATTCCCTCATCCCCCTATTCCCCTATTTCCCTATTCCCCTCGTCCCCCTATTCCCCTCGTCCCTCTATTCCCCTCGTCCCTCTATTCTCCTCGTTCCCCTATTCCCCTCGTCCCTCTATTCCCCTTGTCCCTCTATTCCCCTCGTCCCCCTATTCTCCTCGTCCCTCTATTCCCCTCTTCCCCCTATTTCCCTCGTCCCCTATTCCCCTCATCCCCCTATTCCCCTCGTCCCCCTATTCCCCATACACTTCCAGTGTTTCAGTAGCTATTAACCCTTAGCTATCCCCGGCTCCCTGCCAGCACATTGCATTGTCACGTGTTGTGTCTGTAATTGGGTTATTTTGCTTTATCTCATATTTTATAGAATTCTCTTCAATAACAGATCTGACAAATACGACTACGACTGCAATTACTTCAACGGCCTCGCAGCCCCAGCCGACAACACAACGAGGCTCAGGCTTCTCATCAGGTGAATGTTTCCAGGTGTTTTACATGTTTGTCTTATAGAGGGAAGCATTGACTCAAACATCCCACAACGGATGTCAGTGGAATCAAGAAGATTATAAGTGGATATCTCGATCAACGAAAAAATCGGGGATAACCCGTGGGGATAAAGAACAAAATGTCTCCCTTCCAAGAGAACGAAGAGAGCTTCAAAATTCAAACTTAACATATATTAAAGTTCTTAAAATTCAACATAGACCAGTGCACTGTTCATTACTTCTACACAAACATATATAAAAATGTAGCAGAAAGGATGGATCACAATATACTCTTCCTGATTAATTAACCCTGCGTTAATTGGACCCAATGTGACTAAACATAAGAGTGATGATCCGATACTAATGATAGTCATTCAATTTAGAGAAATCCGTCTATTGCTACTTAGTGGCTGGAAATTTAAAAATTGGTTTGGCTAAACATGTCTCACAATTCCATGTATATGTGGCATAACAAGCCCTTTATTGTATCAATAAATCGTATCCATATCCCTATATATATGCCTCTTTTGGTTACAAGTGTACTGATTTTTTTGCAAGGCAATCTAGCATTGATGTATGGGGCTCTTCCCTTATATGGGGGTATGAGCGGTGATTTGGTTATAAATTGGTGCGCCTACATATACTATCAGCAAGTATCAAATTGTATGATAACCTTGAGGCAATTGTTTTTTTATTGATGATTGTAGCAGACTCAAGTGGCTAACAATTGTGGAGTTTGGAGTTATCAAGGTCCCGAACAATCCTTAGACATAATTTTATTGGGTTTTGTTACTGCTTGTGCAACTTCATTATGTACAGAGGAGAGACACAGGCGAAGTGTAACAATTACATGATCTACAGTTGTGTTCAAAATTATTCAACCCCCAATGCTGTAAAGGGTTTTAGGGAATTTAGTGACATTTGTAATTGTATTCAGAATGAAATCCTACAAGGACTTTTTAAAGAACCATATGCAACTAAAATGACATCAATTGGTTTTGTAATACAGTAGTAAATGTTTCTTTTGTGAATTCTTCATTGACACAATTATTCAACCCCTTAAAGACTACCACTCTGAAGAACAGAGGTTCATTCAAGTGTTTTCAATCAGGTATTGAAAACACCTGTGGATGTCACGGAGCAGCAATAAAGCATAATAAGCACCAATTAGGCAGCTTTAAAATGACTGTGATACTCAGCTCCTTCTAGACATTTACTGGTGTGGTTACAAACATGGTGAAGTCAAGAGAATGGTCCAGGAAGACAAGAGAAGAGGTGATTACTCTTCACAGGAAGGGCAATGGCTATAAGAAGATTGCAAAGATGTTAAACATACAAGAGAGACCATAGGAAGCATCATTCGCAATTCGCAAAGGGCACTGTTGAAACGCTACCTGGTCGTGGCAGAAAGAAGAGATGCTGACTTCGACTGCTGTGCGCTACCTGAAGCGTAGAGTGGAGAAAAGTCCCCGTGTGACTGCTGAGGAACTGAGAAAAGATTTGTCAGATGTGGGTACTGAAGTTTCAGCTCAGACAATACGGCGCACACTGCGTAATGAAGGCCTCCATGCCAGAACTCCCAGGCGCACCCCCTTGCTGTCTCCAAAGAATAAGAAGAGTCGACTGCAGTATGCCAAAAGTCATGTGGACAAACCACAGAAGTTTTGGGATAGTGTTCTGTGACTGATGAAACAAAATTAGAACTGTTTGGGCCCATGGATCAACGCTATGTTTTGGAGGAGGAAGAACAAGGCCTATGAAGAAAAGAAACACCTTGCCTACTGTGAAGCATGGCGGGGGGTCAATCATGCTTTGGGGCTGTTTTGCTTCTGCAGGTACAGGGAAGCTTCAGCGTGTGCAAGGTACCATGAATTCTCTTCAGTACCAGGAGATATTGGATGACAATGTGATGCAGTCCGTCACAAACCTGAGGCTTGGGAGACGTTGGACCTTTCAACAGGACAATGATCCCAAGCATACCTCCAAGTCTACTAGAGCATGGTTGCAGATTAAAGGCTGGAACATTTTGGAGTGGCCATCGCAGTCACCTGACTTAAATCCGATTGAGAACCTCTGGTGGGACTTAAAGAAAGCAGTTGCAGTGCGCAAGCCTAAGAATGTGACTGAACTGGAGGCTTTTGCCCATGACGAATGGGCGAAGATACCCGTAGATCGCCAAGACAATTGTGTCAAGCTATGCTTCACGTTTAAAAGCTGTTATAACTGTAAAAGGATGTTGTACTAAGTACTAAGATTGAATGTCACTTGGGGGTTGAATAAAACTGATAATGATGTGAGCACAGAAAAGACATTTGTGGTTATTTCATTATAAATGTTATGTTATATTTGTCTGACCTACACGTGCCTCTTTGATTTAATTGTAAGCAAGATGACTGAATGATCAAAATCAATGTCAAACTGGCCAAAACACTCAATTTCAGTGGGGGTTGAATAATTTTGAACACAACTGTATTTCTGTGTGTAGTTAGAAAGGCTGCTTTTTTCATTCATATTGAAATGATATTTTTCATCAATATAAAGTGGATATAAGGCATTGATGTGATGTATATCTTGAGCCGCATGATTCACTTGTCAGCATAGCAAGTTAACTTGTGGCCATAATTCATTTTTGTCTATTCTTCTTCTTTACATTAAGTCATATGTACGAGACAATTTTTGAACTACAATCCCATACTGTGCAGTTGGTGTTAATATATGATTTATTGATACAATAAACGGGCAAGTTATGCCACATATACATGGAATTTTGTGACATGTTTAGCCAAAACAACATCTTTTTTCCATTTTATGTTTTATACATGTTACTGGGCTGGATACGTCTGGTTGTTGCAGCCGCCCCAGCGGGTTTAGGCGCGATGTCGCTTTCCTGTATCTATGTATATTTTGTCGGGTTTCCAGCCGGGTCGTCCTGGCAGCTGTCCCCTACCATGATTTTGTTTTTATTCCCAAAGTTGAATTGTTTCTGGGGAGGGAAAAAAAGAAAACCCGTCAGCTTGTCTCATGCCTGAGAAACAGCATGAGTGTATGTGGTTGCTCAGGGAGCAGCTTTTGGCTTTATTGGACAGGACTCGCCTTACTGGAAGTGCCGTAACACGGCAGGCGGGCTTAAAACTTCAATGGCCATTCATGTAAACAAACACCTCTAATTGTGTTATGTTTCACACAGTGTTATATGGGTAAGCACAGATGACATCTGGTTTTCTTGTTATGTTTTATACATGTTACTGGGCTGGATACGTCTGGTTGTTGCAGCCGCCCCGGTACGGATCAGACGTGATGCCGCTTTCCTGTATCTATATACTGACTATTACTCTCAGCAGACAATGCTACCTTGTATGTAGGAAGGTATGTAGAAGAGGATAAAAGTCTCGCTGACTGCCTCAATGAATATTTTTGTTCAGTCTTTGCAGAAGAAAAGGAAGGAAAGGGACCTAAGTTAGGAGGAAACACTAAAGAGACATTTACATATGAGTTTACAGAGGAGGAGGTTCTACAGAAGCTGTCTAAAGTAAAGACAAATAAGTCAATGGGGCCTGATGGGACCCACCCTAAATTATTAAAAGAGCTCAGTTGTGTAATAGCAAAACCGTTAACAGATTTATTTAACCAATCCTTGTTAATGGGAGTCATCCCAGAAGACTGAAAATTAGCAAATGTTGTGCCCATTTACAAGAAGGGTAGAAGGGAGGAATCGGGGAACTATAGGCCAGTTAGTCTTACGTCAGTAGTGGGGAAATTAATGGAAACCATGTTAAAGGAAAGGATTGTTGAACATCTAAAAACACATAGATTACAGGATCAGAAACAACATGGGTTTACCTTAGGGAGATCATGTCAAACTAATCTTATTGATTTTTTTGATTGGGTAACAAAAATAATAGACACAGGTGGTGCAGTAGACATTGCTTATTTAGATTTCAGTAAGGCTTTTGATACTGTTCCGCATAGAAGGCTTATCAATAAATTGCAATCTTTGAGCTTGGATCCCAATATTGTTGACTGGATTAGGCAGTGGCTGAGTGACAGGCAACAGAGGGTTGTGGTAAATGGAGTTTATTCGGCGCAAGGTCTTGTTACCAGTGGGGTACCTCAGGGGTCAGTACTTGGACCCATTCTCTTTAATATTTTTATTAGTGATATTGCAGAAGGTATTAATGGTAAAGTATGTCTTTTTGCTGATGACACAAAGATTTTCTACAGGGTTGACGTTCCTGGAGGGATCAGCCAAATGACAAATGATTTAGGTAAACTAAAAAAATGGTGGGAGCTGTGGCAATTGAGTTTTAATGTGGATAAGTGCAAGATAATGCACCTGGGACGTAAAAACCCAAGGGCTGAATATAGAATATTTGATACATCTGAGGGTTGGGATTTAGGGGTCATTATTTCAGAGGATCTAAGGGTAACATAGAAACATAGAAAAATGTCAGCAGATAAGAACCTTTCAGGCCACCTAGTCTGCCCAATTACATGGATACTTAACCTGGATTTATCTTTTGTTTAGGATAGCCTTATGCCTATCCCATGCCTGCTTAAATTCAATTACTGTTTTGGCCTCTACCACTTCAACTGGAAGACTGTTCCATGTATCCACCACCCTCTCAGTAAAATAATGCTTCCTGATGTTACTTTTAAACCTTTGCCCCTCTAATCTAAGACTATGTCCTCTTGTTTTGCTACTTTGTTTCCTTTTAAATATACTCCCCTCCTCTACCGTGTGGATTCCCTTTACGTTTTTAAATGTTTCTATCATATCTCCTCTGTCTCGTCTTTTTTCCAAGCTGTACATGTTAAGATCATTAAGCCTTTCCTGGTAACTTTTCTCCTTCAAGCCGTACACCATTTTAGTAGCCCTTCTCTGAACTCTCTCTAAGATGTATATATCCTTCTGGAGATACGGTCTCCAGTACTGCACACAGTACTCCAAGTGAGGTCTCACCAGTGCTCTGTACAGTGGCATGAGCACTTCCCTTTTCCTACTGCTAATACAGGCTCTCCCTACACAACCAAGCATTCTGCCAGCATTTCCAAGCATTCTGCCAGCATTTCCTGCTGCTCTATTACATTGACTACTTACATTTAGATCCTCTGCAATAATAACCCCTAAATCCCAACCCTCAGATGTATCAAATATTCTATATTCAGCCCTTGGGTTTTTACGCCCCAGGTGCATTATCTTGCACTTATCCACATTAAAACTCAATTGCCACAGCTCCCACCATTTTTTTAGTTTACCTAAATCATTTGTCATTTGGCTGATCCCTCCAGGAACGTCAACCCTGTTAAGTAGTCAATGTAATAGAGCAGCAGGAAATGCTGGCAGAATGCTTGGAAATGCTGGCAGAATGCTTGGTTGTGTAGGGAGAGCCTGTATTAGCAGTAGGAAAAGGGAAGAGCTCATGCCACTGTACAGAGCACTGGTGAGACCTCACTTGGAGTACTGTGTGCAGTACTGGAGACCGTATCTCCAGAAGGATATAGACATCTTAGAGAGAGTTCAGAGAAGGGCTACTAAAATGGTGTACGGCTTGAAGGAGAAAAGTTACCAGGAAAGGCTTAATGATCTTAACATGTATAGCTTGGATGTTTATGGGTTTCACAAATTATTATAGAAGGTTCATCAAAAACTTCTACTCCTTAGTGGCACCCATAACAGCCATGACGAAGAAGGGCGCCCACAACTAAAGGTTGACCCCTTTGGCCATACAGGCTTTTGAGATTCTTAAGCAAGCCTACACCACTGCCTCTATATTGAAACACCCTGATCCCAGACTGCCCTTTCAGTTAGCGGGTGACACCTCTGAAATCGGCATAGGAGCCATTATGTTCCAAAGGGAGTCTTCTGACCAACCACTGCATCCTTGTGGTTTCTTTTCCTATAAATTGTCTCCCTCTGAGGTGAAATATGACATAGAGAATTGAGAATTGTTGGCAGTGCTTTATGCGTTGTCTGAGTGGAGGCATCTCTTGGAGGGTTCCAAAGATCCGGTTATGATCATCACTGATCACAAGAATCTGACATATTTA
>RXON01003915.1:0-57500 GCA_009667805.1 Leptobrachium leishanense | reverse complement strand
CAGCAGATTCATTTGCTCCATGTTCTGCTCTGGTCTGCACTGCTTTCTTTGCCGATCCCCAGGTTGACTCATCTGGATCCTGTGATTCTCAGCTCGCGCTCTGTCGGGTTGGATGGGCATTTTGGTGAAACCTTTACTTAAATTACCCAAGGATTTACCCAAATTCTGGGTGTGCTTAGTGTGTGGCCGGGTCATTCTGAGACAATCTCAGAGGGAGAATAGTAATTAGCTCTGGTGGATCATGGGATTCACAGTGATTAAAGATGACTTATGTGTTTTTGTGTCTTGCTCTGATTGACAGGTCAATAATAACGGATTGCTGTCGTTTATTCAACCAATAAGTCAGTTTACACCCAGGGCTATTTCTTTGGATCCTGGAAACCCCTTCCTTGCTCCTTTCTGGGCGGACGTAGACAATACTCTTTCTGGGTCCATATATTACCGGCAGAGCACAGACCCACAGCTCTTGGATCGTGCCAGGACTGACGTCAGATCCTACTTCAATTATCCACACTTCTTCCCTCAGTGGGTGTTTGTGGCCACGTGGGACAAAGTTACTCATTACGGATCCGTATCTCTCAAGGTATTGTGTTTCATTGGTAAATGACTGGGGTCTGATTCTGGGTGAGTTGTTTACATGTTATCTCTAAGGCTTTACGACTCCTCTGCTATTCTACGTTGAGTGGTGACTCGCAGCTCGGCCGGCCATTACGGTACATTTACACCTTCTATGATTTGTGTACTCGGAAGCCTAGAATGTATTGGAAGATGTGGAAAATGAGTTATTCCAGGTCACAGGTTATTCAAGATAAATGCCACAACATGACAGATCACAAGGGCTGGTGTTCAGGGGAATCTGGAACTGCAGAACCTCGTAGCACCTAAAATAAATGAATTTAAAGGTCATCGTGAAGAGGCGAGTGTGACCCACCGTCCCACCATGCTGTAAATGGAGCTACACAGAAAGCTTCTCCAGTAGGGGAGACCAGGGCTGGTGTTTCACTGCAGGCTGGAATGATTGGAAACCCGGCCACTAGTGAAGTAATGAGCCGGTATTATTTATCCCAAACTGATTCTCAGGCTGTGTTGGTGACTATCTGCTTTGTACAAACAGGTGAACACATTCCAGGTGGTCTTGGTCACAGACCAGACGGCTACATTTGTCCTGTTTAACTATGAGAACATCCAGTGGACGACGGGTTCAGCCAGCGGAGGAGTGGACGGACTGGGAGGAATCCCGGCCATGGTGAGTATTCTGACTGGGATTGTTGGGATTTATCCCTTGCAGAGACCTCTATGCCCGGCCTGTATAAGCAGATACAATCACTCAGGACAATCCTTATCAGAAGCTGAACTCAAACACCTTTTCTATCCACGAGTTGCTTTATTCCGTACATCAGGTTACAGCAGATCACACGTGTCAGCAGATGAATGAAATGCAGTATTTATCTGGTCAAAAGATGATACTGTTCATAGCATGAAATGGAAAGACATGTGCAGCCTGTGACACAGGAAACTTACTGAGCAAGAGAGGCGGAGCATCACACACAACAGGAAGCGCATCATCATAAAGTGATGCGCAATACAAAAAAGGGGCCACTAGATGGCAGCATATCAACTATTCATAAGGAATGGTTCATGGCAATAATTCTAAGTCTCACCTATATACACTGTGTAACAGCATAGCGAGTGTGAGAAGAGAATGAATTTTGTGGAATGAAAGGTTCACGTGGAGAACACGTAATGCATGATGTTACCAGCGCTGCCTGTCTGCCCTAATGATCACATACCGATATATATACACTCACAGAAAAGGATTGGAAATCATGTGCCGGCTGGCTGGAGTAAAGGTAACTTCACTGCTCTGCGTGGAGAGACTGTGGAGACATGGGTTCGATCCCGGCAAGAGCACCTCTCCAGTAAGTGTCGTTGGGCGAGACACCTAACGGTACATATTCGCCACCCAGGACATACTGAAAACCAGAGAAATCTCAATGTGTCCTTCCTGGGAAAATCCTTTCTCAAAAAAAAAAGTCTTATTTACAACATGAGGATGATCCCTTTCAATCTCGCACTTTGTGTCGTCACAATATATCTGATGCTATGATTCCATGTTATAAAGCGGGTGTGCGGATAAATCCAGGTACCCAGCTCAGACATGGAGCTCACCCGAGCAGAACTGGAGCTTCTCCCTGTGCTTCCTAAGCCTCTCCATGAGGTGGCGCTCTCTTATACAGAAAGACGAGATGGGGATGAAGTTTGTGATATGAGCAGTATCAGGGCAGTGTCAGGGCAGGATCAGGGCAGGATCAGGGCAGGATCAGGGCAGGATCAGGGCAGGATCAGGGCAGTGTCAGGGCAGGATCAGGGCAGTGTCAGGGCAGGATCAGGGCAGGATCAGGGCAGTGTCAGGGCAGTGTCAGGGCAGTGTCAGGGCAGGATCAGGGCAGTGTCAGGGCAGTGTCAGGGAAGCTCTTCCATTTATCAGACGTGAAGAGGCTGGGTTGAGAGTGAGGCAAAATGTGATAAGACAGACATACGGGTAAAGGGATGCAACGATACTTGATCCATTAGAATGTATTTCATGCGGCCTGTGACGTGCGTGTCCTGGAAATGCAGTAAAGCGCTCAGCGGGAATCACAGCTTCCGCGTAAAGACGATATTAACGATATCAATACTCATGTGTAAAACATAACAAGAAAAAAGGTGTCATCTGCGCTTATTCATATTACAACGTGTGAAAAAACAACACAATTAGAGGCTTTGGTTTACATGACTGGCCATTTGAGTGTAAACTCACCTGCCGAACGTCAAGGCACCTCTAGTGAAGGGGAGTCCTAACCAATAAACCACAGACTGCTTTATAGCGAACTATATAGGCTCATGCTGTTGGATACATTTGGTGGTTGCAGTCGCCCCATCATGGAATAGGCGCGACCTTGCTCCTCCTGTACGTTTTATTGTACCTCCAGCCAGGTCATCTTTTGCAGCATGTTCCACTCCATGTCTTTGTTTTTTGATCCCAAGGTGGATTGGTTTCTGGGGGGCATAAATAAAAGCCCACCAGTCTACCTCATGACTGAAAAGCACCGTGAGCAGTGATGGTTGGCTACACAGCAGCCTGTGGCTTCATTTGGTTAGGACTCACCCTCACTAGAGGTGCCTTAATGTTCGGCAGGTGAGCTCACATTCAATGCCATTGCAGTAAACCAAAGCCTCTAATTGTGTTTTGCTTCACACGGTGTAATGGGAATAAGCGCAGATGACATTTTCTTCTTGTTATGTTTTATACATAGGGAAAGGAGGGGTGAGGGTCCTGAGAATGAGCAGCGGCACTAGTGGCTGCTCTACGGTGCGGCCGCTCAGGTCTCACAAGGTTTTAGCTTGTGCCATTACAGGGATGAATGCTCCATATGCAAATCAGTCTGCTCTCACCCAGAAAGGGCGGCCAGTGCTGACTGCCAAGGATGTCATCCCTGCATGAGAGGTGCAGCAGCCCCCGATGATCGTTTCGGCCTTGTTAGGCCTCGTCGGGAGGGTATAGCTGACACCCCTCTAGGCACATAAAGCCTTTTTTATGGACATTTACCTTTATACCGACTGAGGAAGGCTTTTTAAGCCGAAACGCGTCTCGGTAGATTCTGTCCTGTATTTTATTTTTATTTATCCATAAATTTTCCCAATATTTGCCACCTTTCTCCGACCCCTTTTTTCCGTTTTGGAATTTTGGATCCATCAGCACGGAGGCAAAGAGGTTTGGGTTCCCACCTTAAGAGGACCAGAGCGACATAGATTGAGCCTGATATTACGAGGCTCAAAAATCGGTGAGTGTGCCTAATTCCTTCCTTTATCACAATTCCATATATATGCAGCATTACGCTATGGGAGTGCTGTCTCCCGATTCTCTCTATTTTTAGTCTCCAGTACGAACAGAAAGAAGGGAAGTGCCACCCTCTATTTGGCTGCAGGCTGTTTTCTCCTTGAGCCGGGACCTTGTGGGCTCCTACAAATGTGAGTGGTTTGGATTTTGGTTACAATTCGAGCCTATTTTATTTTTGACTGTCTGCACTATTATCCTCTCTTGTGATGTGCTCTCTTTGAGGATTACTGACGGATATGAGGATTCAGCACCAGCACTTATAAGAAGATCAGCTCATCATTTCCCATCATCATTTTTTGAGTATTCCATCAATATATACTTGAGCACTTTTTTGCACTGTTTGCACATTTTGACCTGGACTTTACTCTATGCACTTTATTGACTTGATTATACATTTTTATTACATTTTTTACTGTTACGGTTTATGAGTTTTTAATAGATTTTATGGATTTTATATATCCATTGATTTATTAACATATTAATTGTACTAGATGCGCCGTATGGATATTCGCCTTTATCACATAAAGCAAGGGGTCCACATCTGGATGACCCTGTAAATTTATAGTGAGAGAAAGGGGGGGTTTGTGAGGGTCCTGAGAACGAGCAACAGCACAATGGCCTGCTCTACGGTGGGGCCCGTTCAGGTCACACAAGGTTGTCATTGGGGGTTGCTGCACCTCTCATGCAGGGATGATGTCCTTGGCAGTCAGTACTGGTCGCCCTCATTGGGTGAGAGCAGCTGATTTGCATATGGAGCATTCACCCCTATAATGGCACAAGCTAAAATCTTGTGAGACCTGAGCGGCCCCAACGTAGAGCAGCCACTAGTGCTGTTGCTCGTCCTCAGGATCCTCACCCCCCTTTCTCGCACTATGTTTTATACATATTGCTGGGCTGGATATATGTGGTGGTTGCAGCCGCCCCAGTGGGGAATAGACGCGACCCCACCCCTCCTGTACTAATAACAATACTCACACATAACACAAACACCCTGTACGCCTTACAGGGTAACTTGGACATAGGAGAGAACTGGCAAATAAAATTAGGTGACAGAACCCACAGTCCCACATCCCCCAACCGTAACGCAAGTGCAGGTACCCCCGGGTCAGAGTGACTCTCGTCACACCTTCCTTTCTAGATAAATAATTCCATCATTCAGGTTTCACTGGATTTAAAAGGTTTGGGCAGGAAAGCAAGGTCATCGTTATCAAAGATGTCATGTTCAGTGGTGCATGATGTCACTTATTGCATCATATCTCACAGTGAATCATTACACGCATGAGTCACACTTTGTATCCCTGTCCCCCCGCAGGCCGGTGTATACAATGGAAACCAAAGCCATCTCTTCACTGTCCCGGGATCACTGACTTCAGAAATCCTCAATATTTCCTCCACAAGTAACGTTTATTTTCCCGGACGTTGGGTTTTCAGAGTGGACACAGAAAACGTGCAATTCCCAGACTTTCCACCGGCAGGTAATATCTCATTCTATGACACAATTCACAGACACCTCGAAAGACGCCCCCCCCTTAACGCTAAGATTCCAATAGCCCCGCCCTAAGACCTCTGACCACAATAACACCCCAATAATCCCATCCAGGGTAGGGTACACACCACAACCACCGGTGTCGTGTGACGCCCCTGACTGTAGTGTCATGTCACATGATTAGAGGTGCCATAACATTTTGGGGTTTTATGTGTGTTTCATGATAACACTTGTATTAACCCTTTCACTGCTGAGCCATTTCACCCCACCCGTGCTGAGCTCTTACCATTTTGTGCTCATCGTATTTAAACGCGATTTGAAGTCACGTGATATTGTAAAACGCAGACACGTTATATATCATTATTTACATCAGACTCAGCGAAATCAAAATATAGAATTATTATAAATAAACAACACTGCATTTTATTATCTAAAATTTGTGACCAGAACTATTGTGGTTTTATGATGATACAAAAATTTATATAAAAATGTTAAAAGGGGGTTGTTATTTATTAAATGGGGGGTTGGGGGGTCTCTAGGTAGCTTTGATTTTTAAAACTTCCATTAGAGACCCTGTGTGCTGTTTGTGTGTATTTTTTTACTTTTTTCGTGGTCTACACCTTCATGAGGGGCATCGATGGAAAGATCAGATTGACCTTTCCAGCGATGCCTCTCTTTTGTGTCTATCTCCTTATGTTGAGTAGATAGAGAGGTTCAAAGACCCCATCCTGTTCAGGCATTCTTCCAGCTCTGCCGGGTGGCGCCTGAAAATTACATCATTGTGCACCGGCACGATGATCTATGTCAGCTGGGAGGTGTCCCATGGGATTCTAACCTGAACGGTTGCCATCTCTTCTTTGACTGCAGAAACACGTGACATGTAGGGGACATCTTATGTATTTTGTGGGAAAGACCCATAGCGCCCCGCACACATCTTCCACAGCCATGGGGTTAATTAGGTCACACCTATGTGGAACAGGCAAACATTTGCAGAGCCAAAACATTCAGTACCGAATATTTCAGAATCCAAAAAAAAAATCAGATTTCCGAATAATCAAAAAAAGTAAATTTCTAAATTTCAGAAGATTCTAATATATTTGCCCATTTCCGATATTCTGGGCCACAATGTGGTTAGTGTTACAGTATCTGCTTGTTTTAAGGTTAGGATTAGGGTTACTATTAAGGTTAAATTGCAGGTTTTATAATTCAGAGGGAAGGTAAGAAAAATGCCAGGGTTATGCTTACACTTTCTATTTTTATTAGGGTTATAGTCAGGGTTAGGGTTACAGTTTCTGCCTGTAGTTTAATAAGGGTTAGGGGTACAGTTAAGGTTACAGTTTCCTGTTTTTTTTAAATTAGGATTAGGGTTACTGTTATGGTTAGGGTTCCAGTTAATGTTAGACTTTCCACTTGTTTTTTTTTTATTAGGACTAGGGTTGTAGTTTTTACTTGATTTTTATTACAGTTAGGGTTAGGGTTACAGTTTATGTCTGTATTTTAATAAGGGTTAGGTTTACAGTTTGTTTTATTATCAGGGTTAGGATTACAGTTTTTAAGTGTAAAATTATCATGAAACACGTCACATTCCTTTTCCTCCCACAGCTCTGTTTTATCCGTATGGACCGACATTCGACACCACCAGTGCAAAAAGTGATGATGGGTCGTCACCGCCAATAATACTGACCACCATTATATGGCTGTTTGGAGAGATGCGCACCTACCTGTATGTGAGTATCAGGTTATTATCATGAGTGTGAAGTTACTGACATAAACAATGAGACGCGTCGAAGCCACCACTGACCTTACCCAGAAACTCCTCACATTACAAACACACTGTAACACAAACCTGTACGGATTCCAGAAATATCACAACTAGTAACTGTTACTCCTGATTATTCCCTGTGTGAGCGAGCGATCACTGCAACAAAACGACGGCAAAACTGAATTTTTCTTTAGCTTAGAATATCTGTGAAGGAATTATACTGTGACAAAGTATTTTTCTCAGCTCCTTCCAGGTTCACATTGTTACATTAACCCTGTCAGTGCTGAGCCATTTATGCCGTCATAAACCAATAACCGATTGTAAGAAACCTCTGCTGAGCCTCAGTCAAGAAAAATAGCAATAAACTTTATTTATCAATAAGCAGAGGTTGTATGTGTGTAATCACCAGCTCTTCACATTGTACAATATTGTGATGACTCTGCAGAACAATCAAAGTCTGCCAGGTGACATGATGTCATTACCACGTGTGGCCACGACACAGGGCGATAACAATGTGCAACATGTAAACGACCCGGCTGCAAATGAATGCTGGCCGCCATACTGCGCACATCCACTGGTCTCTACAGGGGTGTACAGGACTGGGGGGGGCAGTTTAAACTTGTGATATATGTTGTGTGTAATCTTTAGACATGTGCACATCGAGAAAACTTGTATCGTTTTGGTTTGATTTGCTCCTTTTCTAATTTGTTTCGGTGCATGCGTTAGGTTTTTCGGATTGATTCTTCAGTTCAGACGGTCGTTAATTCGTATATAGGATCGATTCATTACTCTGTTTTTATTGGTAATTCATCTTTCAGATCAATTCGTTATTTTGTTTTTATTAGTTATTTCAGAATCTGAAACGGATGAATTAATTACTTAGATTAGGGTAAAAAACAAATAGACCTAATCCCCAGCTGAAACCTATTGAGCACCATGGATAGCAGGTCTATGGGGCTCCCAGAGCACCGTGGGGCTGCTGTCCTTGGTACTGAATACGTTTCAGCACCATAGACAGCCCCTGCTGCACGCAGCCAAACTGAAGGTAAGATAAAGAAACTCTGGGCCCTATTACAATCTACGCGCATACGTTTGCGCGCGCGCAAAAACACATTAACGCGAGGGGCAAAACCCTTTGCGCTGAACATCGTATTACAATTTCAGTGCAACAAACGCGCGTATACGTCTATTATTATTATTATTATTATTCTTTATTTATAAAGCGCCAGCATATTCCGCAGCGCTGTACAATAAGCACAGTATAGACAGGGTTACAATACATTGAACAACATTTGACAAACAGTACAGGAGGAGATGAGGGCCCTATTCCCGTAGGAACTCACAATCTGGGAGGGTTGGGGTTGGAAACAGGAGGAGAGGACTGTAAGGTGAGAGTGATTGATGGTTGTGTCAGTGAGTTGGGGGGTCGGCTTCCCTAAATAGGAATGTTTTAAGGGAGCGTTTGAAGGAAGAGAAGTTAGGGGAAAGTCTGACAGTACGAGGAGAGCGTTCCAGAGAGTGGGGGCTGCGCGTGAGAAATCCTGCAGTCTATCATGGGAAGAGGTGATGCGGGGAGAAGCTAGGCGCAGGTCGCTGTTTGACCTTAGGGAGCGGCTGGGGTGTATTTGGTGATTAGTGAGGACAGGTAGTGGGGAGCTGAGTTAGTGAGGGTTTTGTAGGTAAGGATAAGGATTTTGAACTTAATTCTGCAGTGGATGGGGAGCCAGTGAAGGGACTCGCAGAGGGGAGCGGCAGAGACAGAGCGGCAGGTGAGGTGAATTAGCCTGGCGGAGGCGTTCAGGATGGATTGTAGGGGGAGAGGCGGGACAGAGGGAGGCCAGATAAGAGATTATTGCAATAGTCGAGTCGGGAGATTACCAGGGCGTGTATGAGTTGTTTTGTGGTGACAGCGGTAAGAAATGGCCGAATTCGGGAAATATTACGCAGTTGGTATCGGCAGGAGGAGGAAAGAGACTTGATGTGGGGGATGAAGGAAAGAGCAGAGTCAAGTGTAACTCCAAGACAGCGAACTTGGTTTGATGGGGAAATGGTGATACCCTCCACCGTGATAGAGAAGTCAGGAGGTGGGGAGGCATTGGAGGAGGAATAAGTAGGAGTTCAGTCTTTGACATGTTGATCTTTAGGTGGTGGGAGGCCATCCAGGAGGAGATGCCAGATAAACAGTCACTGACTTTTGAAAGGACAGGGGGAGAGAGATCAGGGGTAGAGAGGTAGATCTGAGTGTCATCAGCGTAGAGGTGGTAATTAAAGCCAAAGCTGTTGATGATTTTGCCCAGGGAGGAGGTGTAGATGGAAAAGAGCAGAGGACCAAGGACAGAGCCTTGAGGTACACCAACAGATAGAGGCAATGAGGGAGGAGTTTCCAGCAAAGGACACACAGAAGGACCTGTTGGATAAATAGGATTCGACCCAAGCGAGTGCTGTGTCACCGAGACCCAGAGAGTTGAGGGTCTGTAGAAGGAGGGGGTGGTCAACAGTGTCAAAAGCAGCTGAGAGGTCGAGCAGGATGAGAATAGAATAGTGGCCGTGTTTTTTAGCAGTTAGGAGGTCGTTGGTGACTTTGGTGAGGGCAGTTTCAGTTGAGTGAAGGGGACGGAAGCCAGATTGCAGGGGGTCAAGTAGGGAATTGGAGGACAGGAAGAGGGAGAGGCGGTTGAAGACTAGTTTTTCTAAGAGCTTTGATGTGAAGGGAAGCAGGGATACAAGGCGGTAGTTGGATGGAGAGTTGGGATCGAAGGATGGTTTCTTTAGTAAAGGGGTAACTAGCGCGTGTTTGAAGGCGGATGGAAGGAGCCAGTGGAGAGAGATAGGTTGAAGATGTGTGTGAGAGCAGGGGTGAGGGAGGAGGAGAGGGGAGGAATTAGATGTGAGGAATGGGGTCGAGCGGCACGTGGTGAGATGTGAGGAGGACAATAAGGAATTGACTTCCTCCTCAGTGGCTGGAGGAAGCGACAGAGGGTGGCAGAGGGGACCTCTGGGAGTGGAGTGGCAGATAACTATCTTGTGTTGGGATGTTTTTCTGATAGTTAGAGTTTTACTGAGGAAGTAGTCTGCCAGGTCTTGAGCGCTGAAGGCAGCTGAGGGGGGAGGTGCAGGTGGGTAGAGGAGGGTATTGAAGGTGGACCAGAGCCGTTTAGGGTTGGAGGACAGCGTAGATATAAGAGATGAGAAGAAGGATTGTTTGGCCAAGTGGAGGGCAGAGGTGTATGACTGGAGAATAAACTTGAAGTGAAAAATCAGCTTCAGAGCGGGATTTTCTCCAGGCACGCTCTGCGGTGCGGGAGCATCTTTGCAGGTAGCGTGTCTGGAGGGTGTGCCAGGGCTGAAGCTGGCAGCGTGGGGCCTTACAGAGTCGAAGAGGAGCAAGAGTGTCTAGAGCAGAGATAAGAGTAGTGTTGTAGTGATTAGTGGCAGCATCAAGGCAGGTGAAGGATGAGGTATGAGGGAGGTGGTGAAGTAGGTTGGAGAATTGATGGGGGTCCACAGCCTGTAGATTTCTGCGAGTGTGTGTGCGGGGTGGGGAGCAGGTGTTTAGGAAGTCCAGATAGGTTGAAAGAGAGAAGGTGGTGGTCAGAGATGGGGAAAGGGCGACAGGTGAACTCAGAAATGGAGCAGAGGTTGGAAAAGACAAGGTCAATAGCGTGACCATCGCGGTGGGTAGGGAGGAGGGAGGATTGTGTGAGTCCAAGGGAGGACGTGAGTCTACCGCGTGTGAACCTGCGCGAACGCCGCGCGAGCTTACTGTACTTTGCACGTCCTATAATTAACATTGTGAGCGCAAATGCGTTTGTGCGCTGGTACGCGGACGGTATTACAATCTATGCGCAGTTTGTAACGCACAGCCTTTACGCATAATTATAGTAACTCCTAAAAGCTGGTGTTAATGGCAAATTCTATCAATCTGCCGAACCCAAATACACCAGCCCAAAAAAATACACAGCACAGTATAGTTACACATTCTACACATACCCAAACCAATAAAATGGAGAAGTTGTGCGTGTTTTTATTATTGCTGCAGTATATATACTCAGATTGACTTTGACAGGTGCAAAAACTTAACGTGAGACAATTGTGGTTCTTTATTCTGATTGGCTGAATCGCGTGAAAAAAACAGTCCGCACACTGATTTCTGCGCGCAACGTTGCTGCGTGTGCGTTTTTGCGCATCGGTTTTACGCGCGTTATTGCTTGACGGATGAAAAAATGCTCGAGGATTGTAATTCCAGCGGTGATTTACGCGCGTTAACGTTTAATGCTGGGCGCACAAATTCACGCATTGCACGTGTGTTTTTGCATTAAGAATGTAATAGGGCCCTCTGTGTTTGGCAAAGAAAAAAACCTTGTTGTTTTAAAATAAATCCAATCCAAACATTTCACAAAAAAATCACGAAAAATTCCTAAAAGATCCTAAAAAAATCTGTAAATAAAGAGACTTTTTGCTGCAGATTAAAATAATAAACGGTTTATTAGATATTGGTTAGAAACGGGAATATTTTTAACATTGAAGCCTATAGGATTCTCCTGAATAAACCTGCCGAATGAAACCACCGAACAGGAGGGCATTTCACTGACATTTCTCTGCTGTTCAATGTGAATAGATTAACCCTTGCTTCTCTATGGGGGATTTCCCTGCCGCCGAATCGCACTGAATGGCACCATGACGCTGCCAATGGATAGGGATGCGGTGCTGAGTCATACAGGTCTCTTCACTAAAGGGTGAAGCTCAGGAGAATGGCTGGAGAAGTGAAAATTTTAGGTCAAGGTAGTCAAACCAGAAAAATTCTCCCATTTATCGCACTTTCCAAATCGGCTATTTGGTCTAGATTGTTCTCTTCTCCTGCCATTCTCCTGAGATTGCACAGTCACTTCACATCAGTCCTTAGTATTTGGGTTTTGTTTTTTACATTTTTTTGCATCCTAGCATGAATAATGAGTGTCTGAGCATCACTCGATATTCTCTTCTCGGACTCCACTTGTGACGGACGCCGCTACTCGGAGGGAGTAGATCCACCGTAGATGCCGGGGTTGCTCTGCAGTGAGCAGCGGTAGCGAAGACGGAGTCAGGTCCCTTGCTGGAAATTAGCGAGTCAGCCAAGAGGAAATACCTAGCAGATAGTCCCTCTTCCCAAATACTCGTTGAGATGCAGTACAGGTTAAGCAGATTGGTTTATTTAGAACAGCACATACACGGTACATTTATACGGTACAGTCCCATTGTTCTCTCCTATGCCCACCCGGCGCCAGTTCTGCCACTGCCTCTAGCCCGAGCCCTTTTCGTATCCTTAACACGGGCTGCCCTGGCCTCCAGCTCCTGGCGCCACACTCTCTGGCCCACCCTGGACTGTTCCTTGCTTGGGAAATTCCACCCCCTGGAGGGCAAATGCTGATTCCGGTGCCGGATCTCCTCTGCGGCTGGGAAGCCCAACCTGGGTTTAGCACCTGATTGAGGGGTGATCCTGGTGGCGCTCCCCTTTGGATCTCACCCCACAGTGGCACCATGTTCTCAGGGTTTTTCTGACCAAAATGCACTCTGGTGGCATGCACAGGGGCTGAGCGGTGCAGGGTGTAAGGAATGTCGGCTGTGCTTAGTCTCGGCCGGTGGCAGCTGTATCAGGGTTTCACTGGGCAGATAAACCACGATGGCTGGGCAAGGCAGGGGTGGCAAAGAGCTTAATAAACATTAAGATCACAGAAGCATAAATTGTATAAATGAATTTTAACCTTGAACCAACAAACTTCTAACTTTTTAGGTGCTAATAAATTGAAAGTGACGGCTGCTCTGTCACAAGCTCCATAGCCATAGCCGCTGCTTCCTCTTCAAACTCACCCCACACCAGGCAACCCTCCCTGGCGACTCAATGTCCAAAAAGCGCCCTAGTGGGGGCAAAGGAGGCTCCGGGGCAGGCAGTTGAACAGGAGTAAGGTTTTGGCAGCTTGCCAGCGGTAATTCGATCTCCTGGGGAGCCTCCTGCCTTATACAATATGAGGCAAGCCGGGGTACACTTTGCAGGAACACTAATAACATATTTTGTTTGTACAGTTGGCACTGATACACGCTGGACACAGAGGGGAACGAGTTATTAATCAGCACAGGAGATATACAGACAAATTGCAGCCGGGCTGTTTCAGTGACTGATACATTGTAGCAAGCATGTACTCCGTGGTTACTAGCAGGATCGGTGCAGGGGAAAAACATGATGAAATAGAAGTCTAGGAATAGTTTTACACTAAATCTAACAAGGGAATTCGTTCAAATAAATAAAGAGTAAACGAAATATAACAAAATAAGAATGAAATTGAACTAAATAGATCCTGTGGCGGCCGATCCGTCACACCACTAAATTAGCCCTTACTAAATCTCGGCCCAGAGTCAGATTGTGAGTGTCACCTACTGGAAAGCGATCACGAAAGAGCTGCCTGGGATTGATCATTGGGGCAGAATTTGGAAGATGAAAGACATCATCCCCTTATCGGAGTCTACTGTAGATACTCGAGTATAGAGCGACCCGAATATAACGCGATGGATAGAGATTTATTATGGAAATGAGAGAATACTCAAGACTCGAATATAACGTGAGGAGCAAAATTATAAAAGTATACTATACTGGGACACCATTAAAATCCTTCCAGGTTCTCTTAACCGAGTCAGGCTCCCCCATAGGCCAGGGTGCTCTGCTCTAGAATGATTGTAGTTGTTACTAAGTATGAAGCCGCCGGCCACCCGTCTTCTCTACTTGTGATAAGATGGCTGGCAGAGTGAGATGACCAATGCAGGGGATCATTCACTGATAACTACACCTCCCGGTGCCTGGCTTTCTCACCTCCACTTCCAGCAGGCAGGCTCATCCACCATGTCATCCACCAATAGCCCCCCCCCCCGGAACGAGCTCCTGACCTCACTGTAGAGATGCCACACGATTCTTCTTACATTCAAAATGTGAGTAGAATTGCACAGCGTGTCTGCAGTGACTTCAGGACGGGGCAACAACGGGGTGGGGTGGCTAACAGTGGATGACATGGTGGATGAGCTTGCCTGCTGGAGCCGGAGGTCAGAAAGTTACACCTCCCGGTGTGCTGCACGGAGCAAGGGTGCATGCTCGGTTTTAAGCCAATGTTGAATGATTGGTTTAAACCGAGCGTGTCCTCTGGACGTGATGGAACCGACCTCTCCCGAATCCGGGAGTTCCTGAAGTGTTTGCGGGTGTCAGGGAGCCCGTATTTACTTCAGGGAGACTAGCGGAACTTCGGGGAGACTTGGGATCCCTGAGCAAGTTAGGTTTTTCTTTACACGTGATGCAGTTGTCTCGAATATAACGCAACACCTCAATTTTTTGGAGGTAAATTTTCATCACCAGAATCTAGCGTTATACTTGAGTATCTATATTTTTATATTGATATAAGAGTGAAGCTCAGTCCCGGAAGCTCAGTTTATTTATAAGTGAAGCTCCGTCCCGGATCGGTGCTCGTGCTTAGACCTTCTCACACCTAACAGTGATTCGTTGTTTTATCCCCAGGTGAATCACAATGGGTTACTGTCATTTAGTTATTCCATTTCGCAATATGTCCCCAGTGACCTCCCTGTGGGGTCTGGTAACCCTTTCCTTGCACCTTTGTGGACCGACGTGGACAATCGTCTAGCCGGATCCATATATTACCGACAGAGCACAGACCCGGAGCTCCTGGCCCGCGCCACAGCTGACATCAGATCCTACTTCTGTTACCCAGAATTCTCTGCTCACTGGGTGTTTGTGGCCACGTGGGACAAAGTGGCATATTATGGACAATCACCTGACAAGGTATTAATCCTATAATAAGCAATAAATCATATAATAAACAATGTGTTTAGTGAATACATAACTATAACGTCCGCTTCTGATCCTGTCCCACAGGTCAACACGTTTCAGGCGGTTCTCATCACAGACACGAGTATGACCTTCATTCTTTTTAATTACGGGACCTTCCAATGGGCATTTTCAGCTTTGGTAAGCATGGGCGGGGGCGCAGACAGTACCACCTGGGTGAACCGGTCCATCTGTTTTTCCACACTTTAGTTTCCATCCACACATACTGGATGTTCCTGATACGGTGCATGGCAAAGAGCGCGGCTGTAACTAATTCCTGTGTTAAATGTTCCGTGTGACCAGTGGAGGGATTCAAACATTTTAGGAAACAGTTCTGTATGTGCAATCTGTATGTGCCGCATAATGCCTGTGTGTGGCAATTACAGCAACACCTTGTATCTGTATGTGCCACATAATGCCTGTGTATGGCAATTACAGCAACACCTTGTATCTGTATGTGCCGCATAATGCCTGTGTGTAGCAATTACAGCAACACCTTGTATCTGTATGTGCTGCATAATGCCTGTGTATGGCAATTACAGCAACACCTTGTATCTGTATGTGCTGCATAATGCCTGTGTATGGCAATTACAGCAACACCTTGTATCTGTATGTGCCGCATAATGCCTGTGTGTAGCAATTACAGCAACACCTTGTATCTGTATGTGCCGCATAATGCCTGTGTGTGGCAATTACAGCAACACCTTGTATCTGTATGTGCTGCATAATGCCTGTGTATGGCAATTACAGCAACACCTTGTATCTGTATGTGCCGCATAATGCCTGTGTATGGCAATTATAGCAACACCTTGTATCTGTATGTGCCGCATAATGCCTGTGTATGGCAATTACAGCAACACCTTGTATCTGTATGTGCCGCATAATGCCTTTGTATGGCAATTACAGCAACACCTTGTATCGGTATTTGCCGCATAATGCCTGTGTGTAGCAATTACAGCAACACCTTGTATCTGTATGTGCCGCATAATGCTTGTGTATGGCAATTGCAGCAACACCTTGTATCTGTATGTGCCGCATAATGCCTGTGTGTGGCAATTACAGCAACACCTTGTATCTGTATGTGCCGCATAATGCCTGTGTATGGCAATTACAGCAACACCTTGTATCTGTAATGTATACATACATGGATTATGTATGTATCATTATAACCCCCTGAATCCTATCCCTGTACAGCACTGAGTGACCCCACAGCTCTCCCTGTATTCTGACAATCCCTGGCTGCTGGAATTATTGTTTGTTACAGTGAGGGTGGGGGCTGCTCCTTGCAGCTTGTTTACAGTAATACTGGGAAAAGGTTGGGAGATCTTGCTGGGAACTTAGTTTCTGCCCCGGGAGCACATTAGTCCTGCATTATAAATGTATGCAAAGGGTTAGCCTATGTAGTGATGAGCCGAACACCCCCGTGTTCGGTTCGCGATCGAACTCGAACAATTTCAAAAGTTCGATTTCGAACTCGAACACGAACCGAACTCAATGCAAGTTTAATGGGAGACTCGAAAGTTCGATTTTTAGAGTGCCCTCCAAGAGGGCATATATGCAAGATATTTGCCATAAAAGGTGTATGGGGGTCCGGGTAGTGCCCTGGGGGACAGGAAACAAGGACAAAAAGTTTAAAAAAATACGTTTTTAAAGGAACAGTGAGTTTTCCATGAAATCTATATATATAAATGCGAAAGTCCTGACTGACTGACTGACTGACTCATCAACGCCCAGCTGAAACCGTTTAACCTAGGAATGTGAAATTTTGAAGGTGCACTGTTTTTATGATGTGGGCACCCTCTAAGGAAGGATTTTTGGAAACTCCGCCCCTAAGGGAGTGAAAAAGGGGGTTGAATATTTTAAACATGATACCTATAGCTCAAAAACGGAAAATGTTACAGATGTGAAAATTGGTATTTAGATTCGTCTTGAAAAATAAAAAAACACTTAATTTACCGTTTTTCAAAAATTCAACTGGGGGGGCAAAAAAAAGGGGTTGAATATTTTAAATATTTTAAACAGGAAACTTATATCTTAAAAACAGAATATGGTACAGACGTGAAAATCGGTATTTAGATTCATCTTGACAAATAAAAAAAACACGTATTTTACCATTTTCTGAAAATTCCTTGGGGGGCAAAAAGGGGGGTTGAATACTTTTATCATAAACGCGAAAGTCCTGACTGACATCAAAATCAGAAGGTGTTACAGACGTGAAAATCTGTATTTAGATTCGTCATGAAAAATAAAAAAAACACGTATTTTACCATTTTCTGAAAATTCCATGGGGGGCAAAATGGGGGGTTAAATACATCTATATATATAAACGCGAAAGTCCTGACTGACTCATCAACACCCAGTTTAAACCGTAGGAATGTGAAATTTTGAAGGTTTTTATGATTTAGGCGCCCACTAAGGAAGGATTTTTGATAAATCCACCCATAAGGGGGTGAAAAAGGGGGTTGAATATTTTAAACAGGATACCTATAGCTCAAAAACAGAGGATGCTACAGATGTGAAAATCGGTATTTAGATTTGTCTTGAAAAATAAAAAAAACACGTATTTTACCGTTTTTCATAAATCCAAGTGGGGGGCGAAAAAAGGGGGTTGAATATTTTAAACAGGATACCTGTATCTCCAAAACAGACGATGTTACAGTCCTGAAAATTGGTATTTGGATTCGTCTTGAAAAATAAAACAACAAGTATTTTACCATGTTCTGAAAATTCCTTGGGGGGGCAAAAACGGGGGTTGAATACCTTCATCAGTATACCTATATTTCAATAACCAAAGATGTTCCAGACGTGAAATTTGGTATTTACAATCTTCTTGAAAAATAAAAACAGATGTTTTACCATCTTCCAAAAATCCCAAGGGGGGATAAAAAAAGGGGGGCTGAATACTTTTCAACAGGATACCTATATCTCAAAAACAGAAGATGTTACATGCGTGAAAATTGGTATTTAGATTCGTCTTGAGAAACAAAAAAACACCTATTTTACCATTTTCCAAAAATTCAGTGGGAGGGGGCAAAAAGGGGGCTTGAATACTTTTATCAGTATACCTATATTTCAAAAAACAAAGATGTTACAGGTGTGAAATTTGGTATTTACAATCTTCGTGAAAAAAACAAACATGTGTTTTGCCATTTTCCACAAATCCAAATAAGGGGGGGATCGAGGGAAAGGGGTCTGAATACTTTTATCAGTATATCTATAGTTCAAAAACCAAGATGTTACAGGTGTGAAGTTTGGTAATTACAATCTTTTGAAAATAAAGAAACACGTGTTTTACCATTTTCTAAAAAATCCAAGTGGGGGGTAAAAAAAAGGGGGGTGAATACTTTTAAACAGGATACCTACATCTCAAAAACAGAAGATGTTACAGATGTGAAAATTGGTATTTAGATTTGTCTTGCGAAACAAAAAAAGCCATTTTCCAAAAATCCAGTGGGAGGGGGAAAAAGGGGGGTTGAATACTTTTATCAGTATACCTATATTTCCAAAAACCAAAGATGTTACAGGTGTGAAATCTGGCACTTACAATCTTCTTGAAAAATAAAAAAACACATGTTTTACCATTTTCCAAAAATCCCACATGGTGGGTGAAAAAAGGGGGGTGAATACTTTTCAACAGGATACCTATACCTCAAAAACAGAAGATGTTGCAGACGTGAAAATTGGTATTTAGATTCGTCTTGAAAATAAATCAACAAGTATTTTACCATTTTCCAAAAATCCAGTGGGGGGGAAGGGGGATTGTCACGGAATGGCCTAGCACCCTCAGCCAGGGGCGGTGCACACGGACATTGATTTTGGCCATGGACAATTAGGTGCGGTGGCACGCACGGAGTTTTAAAGTACTCTTTATTAGATGTGGTTATGTGTGGTGTAATACAGTGTTCCCCGTTGATTGTGCAATGTGTTCCCTTTGTCTGCCTTGCCCGCCGCCATTTTCCGATTGCCTCGTGGTTGCAATCAGATTATTCGAATCGTAAAATGGCCGATTCGAACCATCCGGTTCGAATCGTAAAATGGCCGATTCGGACCATCCGGTCCGAATCGGCGACTCCCCGAACGGCAATGGCCAATGGGTCCTGGGAGGGCGGGCAGGGATTCCCATTGTATTGTAATTTGTGTAAAGTTGATAAATGCCTGAGCTGTGAATAATAAAGGCAGATTTAGCAGTGCATCCAGCCTCGTCTGATGTGTTTATTTCCCCGCCGTATTGTATCGTCTGAGTATCCCCCGCGGTCTCAGGGTACGGTGTCCACCCAGATCCGAACCGAACCGAGCACTCTGTGCCTGCATCGAGCATCAGGACAGAGGCGCAGCGGCTGGTGTTCGGTTCCCAGATAGAGAGATCCGATCCGAAGGGCGCGGCCGTGTACCACGCTTCGGTATTGCAAGAGACCGCGGTAAGGTACGAATCCTCTGCCGATCCCGCAAGATCCGAAGCTGCATCCGTTCAGATCCGAAAAGTCCTTCACTTGAGATACGAAGATCCACCCGCACCCAGATCCGAAACGTTTCCCACATAAGATCCGAATATTCCTCCGCGGTTGGCAGATCCGATCTCCACAGACGTTCCACACCCACAAGGTCAGTGAACCAGCTGCTCGGGACGCTGAGTGCTGTATGGCTCAGTGGTCGGGCTGGTTCTAGGCAGGGGTCCCCTCCACCGCCCGCTAACCCCTTCCCGGGGTCACGCCAGGCCGCACGAGACGCCGAGTGCGTGTCACTCGGTAGTCGGGCCAGCGGTAAGCGACGGGGCCACGCAGATAGAGCACACCCGCAGGCGGAACAACATCCCATTCCGTCATACTGGTGGCAGCGGTGGGATCGCTCTCTGCAGGCCCCTAGGAGACCCACGCCATGGTGGTGTACACCCACTACAACCGGGACACCCTGCGTGGGATGTTGGAGAACCGGGGAGGAACGCCGGGTAATAAGAACCGGAAAACCCTGATCAAGGAGCTGACCAGGATGGATCAGAACAGGGTGACGACAGCCGTCCCCAGCCCTGTCCACGCAGAGGTGGAGGAAGATGCTGGCCTCAGAGAGGTGCGGCGTCGGATCGCCCTGCTCGGAGATGCCCCAGCGACGGCGGACAGATGCAAAGTGATTCGGGAGGTTTACCGGGAGGTTGAGCAAGAAAAGGACCGCCAGCATGAGCTGCGGTTGGCAGAGCTCCGCGGAGCAGAGCCTGAATATGTTAAACCCGAACCCTACCCCGTGGAACCCTGGGTCGAGGCTTACAGCTCGACTGGAGCTTCACCCTGGGAATCTGCAACCCCCAGTGATTACCCTTTTGAGACTTACAGCTCGCCTGGAGCCTGTATTGGGGACATCACACACCCCAGCGACCCTCGGATGGAGACTTACAGCTCGCCTGGAGCTGCATCTGAGGACGCCACATTCCCCGTTGAGGAGCGGTGCTCCTGTGCCGGCACCTTCGCTGACATGAAGGTTGTGCTTGCAAGAAGGCTGCAGGAGGGCCTAGAGTGGGACCAGAGGTCCACAGAGGAACTTTGGTACGAGGCCCTGGACCATGAGAGGTACTGCCATGGTGTGTACGTTCCCTCCGACGCTGTCATCCACCGGGTGCAGTACGATGTGCGAGCAGCGTTCCTGCAAGGTCGGGCCTCAGAGGAGTGGGAGGCCGAGCTCCGGAGTCTGGTGCAACAGGAGATCGCACTGGACGCCGCGTACCGCGCGCTCCGGTGGCTAACCGCCCCTCCGACAGTGCGCCCTATTAAAAGCAGCTCCACCGCAGGGCCCCGCTATGGAGGCACGGGGCTGCTCTACGAGAGCATGGCCGCCGACCCCGAGTTCGGAGAAGAGACCGAAGAGCGAATGGAGGAGATTCTGGAGCGACGGGAACTGGAGCTCCCGTCCGACGTCAGGGACTCGGTGTTTGAGGAACTGGAGTCCCTAGCAGAGTGAGAGTGGGAGCTCGAGGTGGCTTACCGAAGATTGTTGGACGGCGCTCCGCAGTCGAGCCTGAGTTCCCCGTGCTGGGACGGGTCGGCGGAAGAAGTCGACAGTCCCCAGGTCTGGGACTTATGGGAGGCCGAGGCGGTCCCATGGGTGCCCGTGGGGGTTCCAGCAGAGGAAGTTACCCCCTTCACCCCGCAAGCGGACTGGGTGGCCGAGGCCACGGGTCCAGCGGGGGAGCTGGCAACGGGGCAGAGCGCCGCTGGCCTCTGTCCACTCCCCGACGCCAAGAGAGTTGTCCTCTGTCACGGAATGGCCCAGCACCCTCAGCCAGGGGCGGTGCACAAGGACAGTGATGGCCATGGACAATTAGGTGCGGTGGCACGCACAGAGTTTTAAAGTACTTTTTACGTAGATGTGATTATGTGTGGTGTAATGAAGTGTCCCCGTTGGTTTATTGTGAAATGTATTTTCCCTTTGTCTGCCTTGCCCGTCGCCATTTTCCGAATCGCCTTGTGGCGCAGTTCAGATTCTTCGATTCGGAAAATGGCCGATTCGAACCATCCGGTTCGAATCGTAAAATGGCCGATTCGGACCATCCGGTCCGAATCGGCGACTCCCCGAACCGTAATGGCCAATGGGTCCTGGGAGGGCGGGCAGGGATTCCCATTGTATGATAATCTGTGTAAAGTTGATAAATGCCTGAGCTGTGGAAAATAAAGCCAGATTTAGCAGTGCATCCAGCCTCGTCTGATGTGTTTATTTCCCCGCCGTATTTTATCATCTGAGTATCCCCCGCGGTCTCAGGATACGGTGTCCACCCAGATCCGAACCGAACCGAGCGCTCTGTGCCTGCATCGAGGATCAGGACAGAGGCGCAGCGTATGGTGTTCGGTTCCCAGATAGAGAAAGATCCGATCCGAAGGGCGCGGCCGTGTACCGCGCTTCGGTATTGCAAGAGACCGCGGTAAGATACGAATCCTCTGCCGATCCCTCAAGATCCGAAGCTGCATCCAGTTCAGATCCGAAAAGTCCTCCACCGGAGATACGAAGATTCACCTACTCCCAGTTCCGAAACGTTTCCCACATCAGATCCGAATATTCCTCCGCGGTTGACAGATCCGATCTCCACAGACGTCCCACACCCACAAGGTCAGTGAACCAGCTGCTCGGGACGCTGAGTGCCGTATGGCTCAGTGGTCAGGCTGGTCTAGGCAGAGGTCCCCTCCACCGCCGCTAACCCCTCCCAGGGTCACGCAGGGCCGCACGAGACGCCGAGTGCGCCCACTCGGTAGTCGGGCCAGCGGTAAGCGACCGGGGCCACACAGATAGAGCACACCCGCAGGCGAAAAACATCCCATTCCGTCATATCCTCCAACCAGCGGAAGAGCTGGCCACGGGGCAGAGTGCCGCTGGCCTCTGCCCACTACCCACGGTCTGCCAGGAGGAGCAGACGGATGGTTCCCCCGGGCTGGGCTGTGAGCAGCCACGAATTGCCCCGGGGGGTGAAGAGACCATCCTCCTGCAAGGTGATCCTCACCCAGCAGGGAAAGTTATCCCCTTCACCCCGCAAGCGGACAGGGTGGCCAAGGCCACGGGTCCAGCGGGGGAGATGGCAACGGGGCAGAGCGCTGCTGGCCTCTGCCCACCCCCAGTCGCAATGAGAGTCGTTCCTCAACCGGCAGAAGAGCTAGCCACGGGGCGGAGCGCCGCTGGCCTCTGCCCACTACCCACGGTCTGCCAGGAGGAGCGGACGGATGGTTCTCCCGGGCGGGGCTGTGAGCAGCCCTGGATGGTCCCGGGGGGGGGGAAGAAACCATCCTCCTGCAAGGGGATCCTCCCCCGGCAGAAAAGATTACCCCTTTCACCCCGCAAGCGGGCAGGGTGGCCGAGGCCACGGGGCCAGGGGAGGAGCTGGCAACGGGGCCGAGTGTCGCCGGGCCCTGCCCACTGCCCACAGGCTGCCAGGTGGAGCAGTCAGATGGTTCCCCCGGGCTGGGTTGTGCGCAGCCATTGACGGCCCCGGGGGGAAGAAACCATCCTCCCGCAAGGAGATCCCCACTCAGCGGAAGAGCTGACAACAGGGCAGAGCGCCGCTGGCCTCTGCCCGTTCCCCCCAACTTGCCCCAAGGGGCAGAGCGAGGATGACCCCGTGCGACTGCCGTTGCAGCCATTTATTCCCCTCTTCGGCTGCCAGGAAGAGCAGCCAGGTTTGGCCCCATTTGTCCCCTCGGTTGCCGTTTCCGTACCTGCCTCTCCAGCGGAAGAGCTGGCAACGGGGCAGAGCGCCGCTGGCCTCTGCCCGTTCCCCCCAACTTGCCCCGAGGGGCAGAGCGAGGATGACCCCATGCGACTGCCGTTGCAGCCATTTATTCCCCTCTTCGGCTGCCAGGAAGAGCAGCCGGGTTTGGCCCCATGTGTCCCCTCGGTTGCCGTTTCCGTACCTGCCTCTCCAGCGGAAGAGCTGGCAACGGGGCAGAGCGCCGCTGGCCTCTGCCCATCTTTGCAACCCTTGGGCTCGGAGGCCTCACGCAGCCATGGCTCTTTCCAACGGCTGACCTGGGCACCCGGGGCGCGTGCAGGTAGCACCCGTTGTCCCCGGGTGAGCGATAACCCTGGAAGGGACACAGGAGGTACTCCTCCCCGGACACATGTCCCTTCGCCCAGCCGGGATAACCCTAAAGACGTGGGGCCCCGACCCAGTTGGCACGGCCGCAAGGCCAAATGGAGGAGCCTGGTGGCCCGGCCTCCTCAGACAGACTACGGGCCTGGGAGCACCGACTTCCCCGGTATGACCCGGTGGGGTCAGACCAGGTGCGTCGAACTGGGGGAGGGGGAGGAGTGTCACGGAATGGCCTAGCACCCTCAGCCAGGGGCGGTGCACACGGACATTGATTTTGGCCATGGACAATTAGGTGCGGCGGCACGCACAGAGTTTTAAAGTACTCTTTATTAGATGTGGTTATGTGTGGTGTAATACAGTGTTCCCCGTTGATTGTGCAATGTGTTCCCTTTGTCTGCCTTGCCCGCCGCCATTTTCCGATTGCCTCGTGGTTGCAATCAGATTATTCGAATCGGAAAATGGCCGATTCGAACCATCCGGTTCGAATCGTAAAATGGCCGATTCGGACCATCCGGTCCGAATCGGCGACTCCCCGAACGGCAATGGCCAATGGGTCCTGGGAGGGGGGGCAGGGATTCCCATGGTATTGTAATTTGTGTAAAGTTGATAAATGCCTGAGCTGTGAATAATAAAGGCAGATTTAGCAGTGCATCCAGCCTCGTCTGATGTGTTTATTTCCCCGCCGTATTGTATCGTCTGAATATCCCCCGCGGTCTCAGGGTACGGTGTCCACCCAGATCCGAACCGAACCGAGCGCTCTGTGCCTACATCGAGCATCAGGACAGAGGCGCAGCGTATGGTGTTCGGTTCCCAGATAGACCGAGATCCGATCCGAAGGGCGCGGCCATGTACCGCGCTTCGGTATTGCAAGAGACCGCGGTAAGGTACGAATCCTCTGCCGATCCCGCAAGATCCGAAGCTGCATCCGTTCAGATCCGAAAAGTCCTTCACTTGAGATACGAAGATCCACCCGCACCCAGATCCGAAACGTTTCCCACATAAGATCCGAATATTCCTCCGCGGTTGGCAGATCCGATCTCCACAGACGTTCCACACCCACAAGGTCAGTGAACCAGCTGCTCGGGACGCTGAGTGCTGTATGGCTCAGTGGTCGGGCTGGTTCTAGGCAGGGGTCCCCTCCACCGCCCGCTAACCCCTTCCCAGGGTCACGCCAGGCCGCACGAGACGCCGAGTGCGTGTCACTCGGTAGTCGGGCCAGCGGTAAGCGACGGGGCCACGCAGATAGAGCACACCCGCAGGCGGAACAACATCCCATTCCGTCATAGGGATGAATACCTTTATCACTATACCTATATTTCAAAAACCAATGATGTTACAGGTGTGAAATTCGATATTTACAATCTTCATGCAAAAAAAAAACCATGTTTTACCATTTACTGAAAATCCAGTTAAGGGGGGTGGGGGAAAGGGATGAGAATACTTTTATCAGTATACCTATATTTCAAAAACCAAAGATGTTACAGGTGTGAAATTTGTCACTTACGTTCTTCTTGAAAAATAAAAAAACACGTGTTTTACAATTTTCCAAAAATCCCAAGTGGGGGGAAAGGGGGGGTTCTACCAAAAAAAACTAAAGTTTCTTTTAAAATACAATTTTAACAAATCCTAAAATCCACGCGAGCGAAGCCGCTGGCAAAAGCTAGTAAAGGGTAAGAATAAAAACTAAAAATTCCTTCAAATATCGTGCCTAGGAGGTCCCCATAACCTGCCCGTGAAGTGGCGGATTTGTAGGATGTATAGAAACATTTAAAAACAAAAAAATGACATTTCAAATGACGGTAAATGGTTTTCCTTTAATCTATTCATAAACAACTGCTTGGGGCAGCAGCTTGTATGAAAAGAGGAGACATTTTAGGACACGCAGAACAAGTTTAGTAATTTTTTGGCTAAATTATGGTGAAACTTATGCAGGCTTTGGATGAAAGTAACAATAGGTGCTTTAAAATTGGGCCTTTAGTGTCAGCAACAGTGCTGTCACACTGTAACCCCTCTGTGGTATTGTGGAAGAGTGCAGGGTTGGACCCTGCGGTCAAATATTAAAATGATATGAATCTGGTATAGGAGTCAGTGGCTGTGCACCCAAATATTGTGCCTTTGGTGGCAGCAAGTGCCTTCACACCGTAACCCCTCTGTGGTATTGTGGAAGAGTGCAGTGGTGGAGGTTTTGGTAATGCAGAAGAGATCCCCGATCTATTCAGTTACATCAGCAGCTATAACAAAACCGGGTCAGCAATGTTTAGGCACTTGTACTGCGCTACTGTATATGGTGAGAATCGGCGCACACCAGTAGCAACAGGAAGCAAACAGAACAGGCAGGGAATACACAGAGAGAATAGTCAAATGGCAGGCAAAGTCAGCAACAGATCGGGTCCTCAGAACAAGCAGGGTCAGTAACAAGTATACAAACTGATTCGGTAAGCTAGCGATGCGGGAATAAAGGCTGGGACTAGACATGTGCATTAGTTTTAGTACTAAAACGATTTAGTCCAAATTTTGGGATAATTTAGTTTTCGTATGACTCAAGAGATACGAAACTGCTCAGTACAAAAAACGAAAGAAACTAAAATAAAATGAACTACATTTTAGTTTCAGTCCTTTTTGTGATATTACATTGATGAGTGAAGGAGATCAGCAATGAAGAGCGCAACATCGCAAAGATACAGAAAAGGTTTGTATGCGTAATCCTTCCCGACCCCTACCCGAAAATCTGACAGTGATAGAGCTCCAGAATACTCATTCGCAGCACAGACAGCCAGCACAGGAGAGGAAACCTTTACTTAACCCTTGCATGTCTATGAGGCAGACAAGATGGTAAAAGCAGCTGGAGAAGGAAAACATTCAAATAAATCACACTGAAAGCTAATGACAGAGGAGGGCTGGATAGTAAAAAACCCCTTTATAACAAGCAGTGCTGGGAGAAGAGAGGGACTTTATAAAACGTGTGTTATCTCCCCTCCCGCTCTGTATAATAGGGGCTTAGGTCTGATACATGTTATATTATCCAGGAGCACTATCCCCCTTTCCTCATCTATAATACACGTTTTATATGAAGTCCCTCTCCTCTCCCAGTGCTGCTTGTTATAAAGGTGTTTTTTTTACGTCTGATACATTTAGTATCCAGCTCTCACAGTTACTCTGTCATTATGAGCCTTCAGTGTGATTTATTTGAATGTTTTCCCTGGATTTAAAGTGCTTTATTTTATTATAAAAATAAATTTGCACCAGTCATCTCTTCTCTGAGCTTTCAGACCAATTTGCGTTAATATTTTCCCTCTCCCCTGCTTTTATATTGCTGTGTCTCCCCCACAGAGATACAAAGTTTAAGTAAAAGTCCCCTCTCCTGTACTGGATAAGCAATGCATTCCGAAGTTCTGTGCCCTCCACATGTCAATGCAGTAGGATGTTCTATACAGAGAGGGGCATTAATTAATTCAGGAGGATGTTCTATACATTACATAGAGAGGGGTATTAATTAATGCAGGTGGATGTTGTTTACATTATACAGAGAGGGGTATTAATTAATGCAGGAGGATGTTCTATACATTATACAGAGAGGAGACTTTTTTTAGCCCTTTAAATCCAGTGGCTGTGAGCGCTGAGATCGGCTGCTTGTTATATTATCTCTCAGTACAATGTATCAGGCTCAGCTATTACAGTAACTGACTGTAACAGCGCTCAGAGTTTCAGTAAAACAAGGAAAGAATATTGTTATAACCTCTTATATATAAAAATATTATTTACTAGTTTTACTGAAACGCTGAGCGCTGTGATGAGCAGCAGTCAGTTACTGTAACTGACTTTGCCTGACACATTGTGCTGAGAGTGAGGGATACTGTAACAAGCAGCGATCTCAGCCCTCTGAGGAGCCACTACAATAGTAATTGTATCCACTGGTTTTCGGATTCATGAAATTAGTTTTCATACTAAAGAACTGAAAATGAATTTCTTTAGCAACTAAATAAATTGCATTTTAGGACTAATCCATTAGTTCAAAACGAAATTTTGTGCTGTGCACATGTCTAGCTGAGACACACTGAGCGTGTAGCGACGCACAGCGAAGCGAAGAGAATCAAACATTTTGCAGGCTTGACTTCACTCCGCCTCGCAGCGTGTCTACACTGCATTACTTTTGCTTCTCACCGCACTGGACAGGAATCCACTAACTAAATTAAAATGTACACACAAAACCATTTTATTTTCACAAAGCACATGTTATATAGGCAAAAAAAGTTTCTACTGAATAAAATACATCAAAAATTACTGTTAATTTAATAGGAATGGTATAAAAATATAAAAAAAAAGGAACCCCTGATCATATATATTATAGGGACACGGAGCGCTGTGTATAGAGTAGGAATGTATTGATACCACACACAGACATATACGTATATATCAACACGCAGACCTATATATACGTATATATTAACACGCAGATATATATATACACCCACCCACAGACCTCAGACCATATATACACATACGCACATGGGGGTGGCATGTGGACAATCTCCACTAAATGTGCCCCCCCATTTGGCTGATCCCTCCAGAAGAAATGTTGAACCTGACAAAGCAGAGGATATATATATTATTCTTTGCTCTATCGGGTTCAACATTTCTTCTGGAGGGATCAGCCAAATGGAGGGGGGGGCAATTAGTTGCCAAAATGTGTGTGTAATACAAGTCTGGATATATATATATTTATAAGAATATAAATATATATCTTATATATATATATATATCATACCTGCCCTTACCTTCCCCTATAAATTTGCTAAAAATATACACACAAAAAAAAAAATGCCTGAGACCCTGCGCAGCCAACATGCCACTCCCCTCTACCTGGCTGAATGTATCTAATATATATAATTAAATACATTCAGCCAGGTAGAGATAGAAAAAAAAAAAGTTTTCCTCAGTAAGCGAGTTTATCCCATGATGGGCAGTCATTAGGTTTGCAGAGTAGGACCTGCCAGAGGGTGGATTACATTGACGCTGTTGGCATCATTAGGTTTGCAGAGTAGGACCTGCCAGAGGGTGGATTACATTGACGCTGTTGGCAGGTTTAAGTAATTCACGGCCGTTCATTGCGAACCAAATTTCCACCATTTTATTCAGCAAAGCTCAGAGTTATGAAATTTTCACCATGTGGTAAAAGCTGGCATTATGCCCCCATGCATGGAGCTGCTGTTGCAGGTTTTTGAATGTGTTTGTCTGGATGCTCTCTCCGTGGATTTGTTTTGTATTTTATTTTGAGACGCACCCGCACTGAAACGCTTAATTAAGGCTGAGTGCTACCCCCCCCCCCATGTGTTTTTTATATATATCCTGATGAAGTCTGCGGATAGCGGACTGAAACGTTGAATTTTCTACAATAAATTTCTACATTTTGAAGACCGAGAGTGCCGCTATTTTTCACTTGCTATATATATATATATATATATATATATATAGCATCATACCTGCCCTTACTTTCCCCTATAAATTTGCTAAAAATATACACACAAAAAAAACCACTGCCTGAGACCCCGCGCAGCCCACATGACACCCCCCTCTACCTGGCTGAATGTATCTAATATATATAAATAAATACATTCAGCCAGGTAGAGAAAGAAAAAAAAAGGTTTTATTTTATGTTCCCGGGGACATTTAAAAATGTCCTTGGATTAATTTTTTTTTAGAAATGTGTCGCCTTACCTTAGCCTGGTGGTCAGTGGGGGCTCCCTGGATCCTGGTTTTGGGGGGGGGGTCTGCCGTGGCTGCAGGTGTAGTGGCTCCCTCCCTGCACCGCCTGTCTCTGCCACATGCACCCAGGCGGCTAGCCAGCACAGTCGCAGCTCTGTCATCCGGCGGCCGCATGCTCCTCAATGCTCCTCAAGGGGATCCTGGGGAGGCCTCTGCAGGCTGCCCTTTACAGTGCCTGATTAGAGGGCCGTGTCTGCCTGATGTTTTAGTAACAAGAATGTTTTATCTCATAGACTTCAATGTTAAAAATATTTCCGTTTTAATTCAATATCTAATAAACCGTTGCTTATAATATTCTGCAGTAAAGAGTCTCTTTATTCCTAGATTTTTTAGTTTTTAAGCATTTTTTATACTTTTTTCTATATATGTTTTTTTTGTAACTTTTGGTGAACATCCCAAAAAGTTTGAAGTTTGCAAACTGTCGAATGGCCGATGTTCGATGTGAACGCCGAACAGATTGAACTGAACAGCTCATCCCTAATCCTATGGTACTTAACATTTTTCATTGTCCTTGAGATCCTGCAAACACATTATTTTGGTAATGAAAGGGTTATTTCCTGTAATGTTGTGTTTGGGTTTCCCTCATGTCATGTTCTTGCTTTCCCTTTAGTCACGGTTTGTTTTATTCCGCACAGGCCGGTGTAGACAGTGGAAAAAGCGGTTTCTATAAAATACCAGGTTCATTAACGTCAGAAATCATCAACCTTCCATCCAGCAGTAACATTAACGTTCCTGGACGCTGGGCGTTACAGGTGGACAAACAGGACCCAGAAGGTATCAGTAAATTCAATCTGTATGAAAACCTCTAGAAATGTGTCTTTCCATGTGGGTCAGGACTCCTCAATACATAGATTTTGGCTGGTGTTTACGGCAGAATAATCTAGAAATGTTTCTGTAAAAGTAAAGTTTTATCAATCACTGAAAAGGAAAATCCTGGATTCAGTGAAAACGTTCTGCCGAGCGTCTCTCGTTTCAGATATTAAAACTTCTCATCAAGGTAATGTCATGTTTAATCCGTAACACCCGGCGGCAAACTGGGGCAATCACACCATGAATGCAGGTTCCTTCAGCCTGACTGTATGTGGAGAAAATACCGGAAATCCTGAATGGTTTGGATTGAAGGTTCCTGCTTCACTCCGATATGATGGACCCTCATGTCACGTCATGTCATGTCACGTCACATCATTTCACATCACGTCACGTCACGTCACATCACGTCACAACACGTCGCATCACATCATGTCACGTCAAGTCACGTCACATCACATCATGTCATATCATGTCACGTCACGTCACGTCATGTCACATCACGTCACGTCACGTCACATCATGTCAAATCACGTCACGTCACGTCGCATCACATCACATCATGTCACGTCACGTCATGTCAAATCAAATCAAATCATGTCACGTCACGTCACATCACGTCACAACACGTCGCATCACATCATGTCACGTCAAGTCACGTCACATCATGTCACATCACATCATGTCACATCACGTCACGTCGCATCACATCATGTCATATCATGTCACGTCACGTCACGTCATGTCACATCACGTCACGTCACATCATGTCAAATCACGTCACGTCACGTCGCATCACATCACATCATGTCACGTCACGTCATGTCAAATCAAATCAAATCATGTCACGTCACGTCACATCACGTCACAACACGTCGCATCACATCATGTCACGTCAAGTCACGTCACATCACGTCACATCACATCATGTCACATCACGTCACGTCACGTCACATCATGTCAAATCAGTCACGTCACGTCGCATCACATCACATCATGTCACGTCACGTCATGTCAAATCAAATCAAATCATGTCACGTCACGTCACATCACGTCACAACACTCGCATCACATCATGTCACGTCAAGTCACGTCACATCCGTCACATCACATCACATGTCACATCACGTCACGTCGCATCACATCATGTCATATCATGTCACGTCACGTCACGTCACGTCACATCATGTCAAATCAAATCAAATCATGTCACGTCACGTCACGCTCACTAAGGAGAAAAGAAATAAAGACAAATGGCAAATTCAGCAAAAATAACTTTTACACAGAACAAGCAACACAGGCAACAATGCACACTCATCAACACACACACACAGCCCTATAAATACAGACACATACACACAGCCTTGTGAATGCACACACACACACACACACACACACATACACACAGCCCTGTGAATGCACACACACACACACACACATACACACACATACACACGGCCCTGTGAATGCGCACACACACATACACACACATACACACGGCCCTGTGAATGCGCACACACACACACACATACACACAGCCCTGTGAATGCACACACATACACACAGCCCTATAAATACACACACACACACACACATACACACAGCCCTATAAATACACACACACACATACACACAGCCCTATAAATACACACACACACACACACATACACACAGCCCTATAAATACACACACACACACACATACACACAGCCCTATAAATACACACACACACAGCCCTATAAATACACACACACACATACACACAGCCCTATAAATACACACATACACACGCCTGTTGAATGCGGACACATACACACACATACACACGGCCCTGTGAATGCACACACACACACGGCCCTGTGAATGCACACACACACACGCCCTGTGAATGCACACACACACACGCCCTGTGAATGCGCACACACACACATACACACACCTATAAATACAGACACACACATACACACAGCCCTATAAATACAGACACACACATACACACAGCCCTATAAATACACACACAACATACACACAGCCTATAAATACAGACACACACATACACACAGCCCTATAAATACACATACACACAGCCCTATAAATACAGACACACACATACACACAGCCCTATAAATACACACACACACACATACACACAGCCCTATAAATACAGACACACACATACACACAGCCCTATAAATACACATACACACAGCCCTATAAATACAGACACACACATACACACAGCCCTATAAATACACACACACACACATACACACAGCCCTATAAATACACACACACACATACACACAGCCCTATAAATACACACACACACACATACACACACATACACACACATACACACACATACACACGGCCCTGTGAATGCGCACACACACACATACACACAGCCCTATAAATACAGACACACACATACACACAGCCCTATAAATACACACACACACATACACACAGCCCTATAAATACACACACACACACATCACACAGCCCTATAAATACACACACACACACATACACACAGCCCTATAAATACACACACACACACATACACACAGCCCTATAAATACACACACACACACATACACACAGCCCTATAAATACACACACACACACATACACACAGCCCTATAAATACACACACACACACACATACACACAGCCCTAATAAATACACACACCACACATACACACCAGCCCTATAAATACACATACACACAGCCTATATAATAACACACACACACATACACACAGCCCTATAAATACACACACACACACCATACACACAGCCCTATAAATACACACACACACACACATACACACAGCCCTATAAATACACACACACACACATACACACAGCCCTATAAAATACACACACACAAATACACAACAGCCCTATAAATACACACACACACACATACACACAGCCCTATAAATACACACACACACACATACACACAGCCCTATAAATACACACACACACATACACACAGCCCTATAAATACACACACACACACATACACACAGCCCTATAAATACACACACACACACATACACACAGCCCTATAAATACACACACACACACACATACACACAGCCCTATAAATACACACACACACAGCCCTATAAATACACACACACACATACACACAGCCCTATAAATACACACATACACACGGCCCTGTGAATGCGCACACATACACACACATACACACGGCCCTGTGAATGCGCACACACACACATACACACAGCCCTATAAATACAGACACACACATACACACAGCCCTATAAATACACACAAACACATACACACAGCCCTATAAATACACACACACACACATACACACACACACACAACATCATACACACACATACACCGGCCCTGTGAATGCGCACACACACATACACACACATACACACGGCCCTGTGAATGCGCACACACACAACACATACACACAGCCCTGTGAATGCACACACATGACACACAGCCCTATAAATACACACACACAACACACATACACACAGCCCTATAAAATACACACACACACATACACACAGCCCTATAAATACACACACACACACACACATACACACAGCCTATAAAATACACACACACACACACATACACACAGCCCTATAAATACACACACACACAGCCCTATAAAACACAACACACACACATACACACAGCCCTATAAATACACAACATACACACGGCCCTGTGAATGCGGACACATACACACACATACACACGGCCCTGTGAATGCACACACACACACGGCCCTGTGAATGCACACACACACACAGCCCTGTGAATGCGCACACACACACATACACACAGCCCTATAAATACAGACACACACATACACACAGCCCTATAAATACAGACACACACATACACACAGCCCTATAAATACACACACACACATACACACAGCCCTATAAATACAGACACACACATACACACAGCCCTATAAAATACACTATACACACAGCCCTATAAATACAGACACACACATACACACAGCCCTATAAATACACACACACACACACTACACACAGCCCTATAAATACACACACACACACATACACACAGCCCTATAAATACACATACACACAGCCCTATAAATACACACACACACATACACACAGCCCTATAAATACACACACACACATACACACAGCCCTATAAATACAGACACACACATACACACAGCCTATAATACACATACACACAGCCCTATAAATACAGACACACACATACACACAGCCGATAAATACACACACACACACACATACACACAGCCCTATAAATACAGAACACACATACACACAGCCCCTAAAAATACACATACACACAGCCCTATAAATACAGACACACACATAACAAGCCCTATAATAAATCACACACATCACAATACACACAGCCCTATAAATACACACACACACATACACACAGCCCTATAAATACACACACACACACATCCACACATACCACACACATACACATACACACGGCCCTGTGAATGCGCACACACACACATGCACACACAGCCCTATAAATACAGACACACACATACACACAGCCCTATAAATACACCACACACATACACACAGCCCTATAAATACACACACACACACATTACACACAGCCCTATAAATACACACACACACACACATAACACAAGCCCTATAAATACACACACACACACATACACACAGCCCTATAATACACACACACACACCATACACAGGCCCTATATAAATACACACACACACACATCACACAGCCTATAAAATACACACACACACACACATACACATACAGCCCTATAAATACACACACACACACATACACACAGCCCTATAAATACACATACACACAGCCTATAAAATACACACACACACATACACACAGCCCTATAAATACAACACACACACACATACACACAGCCCTATAAATACAACACACACACCATACACAACAGCCATAAATACACACACACACCACAATACACACAGCCCTATATACACACACACAAATACACACAGCCCTATAATACACACACACACACATACAGCCCCTAATAAATACACACACAGCACACACATACACACAGCCCTATAAAATACACACACACACATACACACAGCCCTATAAATACACACACACACATACACACAGCCCTATAAATACACACACACACACATACACACAGCCCTATAAATACACACACACACACATACACACAGCCCTATAAATACACACACACACAGCCCTATAAATACACACACACACATACACACAGCCCTATAAATACACACACATACACACGGCCCTGTGAATGCGCACACATACACACACATACACACGGCCCTGTGAATGCGCACACACACCATACACACAGCCCTATAAATACAGACACACACATACACACAGCCTATAAATACAACACAAACACATACACACAGCCCTATAAATACACACACACACATACACAACACAGCCCTATACATACACACAACACACATACAACACACCATACACACACTACACACACATACACACGGCCCTGTGAATGCGCACACACACACATACACACAGCCCTATAAATACAGACACACACATACACACAGCCCTATAAATACACCACACACACACATACACACAGCCCTATATAATACACCACACACACATACACACAGCCTATAAATACACACACACACACACATAAACACACAGCCCTATAAATTACACAACACACACATACACACAGCCCTATATAATACACATACACACAGCCCTATAAATACACCACACACACACACATACACACAGCCTAATAAATACACATACACACAGCCTATATACACACAACACATACACACAGCCCTATAAATACACACACACACATCACACATACACAGCAGCACTTAAAAATACACACACACACATACACACAGCCCTATAAATACACATACACCACAGCCCTATAAATACACACACACACATACACACAGCCTATAAATACACACACACACACACACATACACAGCCCTATAATACACACACACACACATACACACAGCCCTATAAATACACACACACACAGCCCTATAAATACACACACACACAATACACACAGCCCTATAAATACACACAGACACACACATACACACAGCCCTATAAATACACAATACACACAGCCCTATAAATACACACACACACATACACACAGCCTAATAAATACACACACACACACATACACACAGCCCCTTAAATACACACACACACACACACACACACACAGCCCTATAAACACACACACACAGCACACAGCCCTATATACACCACACCACACACATACACACAGCCCTGTGAATACCACACACACACATACACACAGCCCTATAAATACACACACCCAAATCTGATGGAATACAGTGTGTGTGTCACAGCCGCGCTGACAGGTGAGTGATTTTATGAACGCGGCGGATTCCATCGTCTAAAGAGAAATATTTAAAGTGTTGGAGCGTTTTGTGTATTTGTTTATTTCTGGATTCGTTGTGTTTGTGTAAGTTTTGATTTGCCGAGGTGCACAATGCATTGTGGGAATACTGATGAAACACACCTTAATGTCAGAGAAGACTTTTCTCCCCTTGACAGGGGGTCGCGTGGGTAAGTACGCCCGTCCGAGTCGTCTTCTCTCGTGTCTTGTGTCCGTCCTGTTTAAACGTTTCCAGTTTTAGGTGTTTCTGGCCGTTCACGAGACGGAGAAAGTTAACCCTTTGTGTGAGACCTCCATGCTTTGCGTCTTTATGGATCTCATCCTCCGGGAAAGGGAAGTGGCCGCTCTCTGGCGTCTCGTCCACTTTGTGTTTCCAAGCTTTGCATGACGTCACGGTGTTTTATGATGGAGTTGGAGGTAAGTGGACCTGCTGCTGGTTAGATACGTCCTCCAGGAGCCGGAGCCGAGCTCCAACACTATTTTTCAGCAGACACAGGAAGGACCTTGTCGCGGTTCTGTTGCTCACAATCTGTGGATTTTACTGCAGCCGAAAACCAAAACACAAGGATCTGCTCCTCCTGTAAGATCTCCCCGGAGCAAAGCGCAGGAAGGGACTGCTGGGAAACGTCCCGTGAGTCTTTCCACAATATTGCTCTAGATCAGTGGTTCCCAACCGTGGTCCTCAAGCCCCCCCAACAGGCCAGGCTCCCCAGAATCGCCTGCGCTGAGCTTCACATATCTGGAAAACCTGGCCTGGTTGGGGGGACTTGAGGACCGCGGTTGGGAACCACTGCTCTAGATCACAATACTCTACAGGCCCGACTTGGCGCTAACGCGGGATAATATGCGCCTGAGCGTCCCCATTTTGGAGCGATACTCCGTGGCAGGTGCTAATCCAGCAGCGCTGCCCGCCCTGATACTCGCTCTAGCACTTTAACGCCGCCGCAAGTATCACCTCCTGTAGTCCACGGGATTCCACGGAGGGTTGCGCTGCTGGACCGTGAGACCTGCGTGATTTTGCTCTCGTGAGATGATGCAGCATCACAGAGCGATCGAGGAGGGAATCACAGGGGACTTAGTCTCGCTCTGCTCCTGGCGGATAGACGCAGCGGATCGGGTCCCCGTTCTCGCCGAGGGATGAGAGGCGAGTATGGGATTTATTGAGGGGGGGTTAAATGATTTTGCAGAAACGCAATCCATTAGCACCAGCTTTTAATTGTTGCTAAATTTTTGTTTTTCGCTGCGGTAATTAACGCTCGCACTATGTAACGCCTTACTGATTCTAACGCTGATCACTGATTGGCTCGCCATGTTAAGTATAGGATGCGCAAAGTACAGGAAGCTCACACAATCCCCGATGTGCAAACAAGTATTTTCCCCGTTCAAAGATAGGAAGGTAATACTGGGGGGGGGGGGGTGCACCAAAGTCACTTATGCTGACGTTAACCCTTACTCACCCGAGCGCTACACTTAGCCTCACTCGGGGACAGGGCCCTGTATTTGGACATAATATCTATACGCTCATACATTCATTTGTCCATGACATTCTCGCCGACCAGTTAAGCCGGATTCTGTTATAAAGTGGAGACATGACATGTAGGAGATTATTACAGAATGTTCAGAGTGATGTCATCGCTGCTCGGCTTCATGTCAGATCTTTCTGCATATTGCGGAGTGCAGCGTGTTATCACCGCGCGTCGCACGGGAATCGCACGGGATTGTAATGAAGCAGCGGCTGCAGTTCTCTCCACGGCTTGTGCTAACGCTTCCTGCCGCGCAGCTCTGTTAAAGTTTGCATCGATGATGTCATTTTCTGCGTCTTCTGTTTGGAAATTCGTTAATAATGAGATTTCGGAATCGCAGAATCAGACGGCGTTTTTACAGTCACTAATCACCTGCACACAGTTTGCTGATCTGCCGCACTAAGGCGAGTCCGGTTCACAGACCCTGCGATGAATTCAGCTTTCACCACAAGGTCCCCGAAGTGCAGCCAATCTACTGGACAGCTGCAAACCCGCTGGCCTCCGCCAGCAACCAACCAGACAGCCGCCGCCAACCCGCTGGCCTCCGCCAGCAACCAACCAGACAGCCTCCGCAAACCCGCTGGCCTCCGCCAGCAACCAACCAGACAGCCGCCGCAAACCCGCTGGCCTCCGCCAGCAACCAACCAGACAGCCTCCGCAAACCCGCTGGCCTCCGCCAGCAACCAACCAGACAGCCGCCGCAAACCCGCTGGCCTCCGCCAGCAACCAACCAGACAGCCGCCGCAAACCCGCTGGCCTCCGCCAGCAACCAACCAGACAGCCGCCGCAAACCCGCTGGCCTCCGCCAGCAACCAACCAGACAGCCGCCGCAAACCCGCTGGCCTCCGCCAGCAACCAACCAGACAGCCTCCGCAAACCCACTGGCCTTCGCCAGCAACCAACCAGACGGCCGCTGCAAACCCGCTGGCCTCCACCAGCAACCAACCAGACGGCAGCTGCAAACCCGCTGGCCTCCGCCAGCAACCAACCAGACGGCCTCCGCAAACCCGCTGGCCTCCGCCAGCAACCAACCAGACGGCCTCCGCAAACCCGCTGGCCACTCTCACCCGTTTCATTAACCCTTTACCTGATTATATACTCTCACCCGTTTCATTAACCCTTTACCTGATTATATACTCTCACCCCTTTCATTAACCCTTTACCTGATTATATACTCCCACCCGTCTCATTAACCCTTTACCTGATTATATACTCTCACCCATTTCATTAACCCTTTACCTGATTATATACTCTCACCCGTCTCATTAACCCTTTACCTGATTGTATACTCTCACCCATTTCATTAACCCTTTACCTGATTATATACTCTCACCCGTTTCATTAACCCTTTACCTGATTATATACTCTCACCCATTTCATTAACCCTTTACCTGATTATATACTCCCACTCGTCTCATTAACCCTTTACCTGATTATATACTCTCACCCATTTCATTAACCCTTTACCTGATTATATACTCTCACCCGTTTCATTAACCCTTTACCTGATTATATACTCTCACCCATTTCATTAACCCTTTACCTGATTATATACTCCCACTCGTCTCATTAACCCTTTACCTGATTATATACTCTCACCCATTTCATTAACCCTTTACCTGATTATATACTCTCACCCATTTCATTAACCCTTTACCTGATTATATACTCTCACCCGTTTCATTAACCCTTTACCTGATTATATACTCTCACCCATTTCATTAACCCTTTACCTGATTATATACTCTCACCCATTTCATTAACCCTTTACCTGATTATATACTCTCACCCATTTCATTAACCCTTTACCTGATTATATACTCCCACTCGTCTCATTAACCCTTTGCTCTCTGCTCAGACTAACTGGGAGATTCCACTCAGTGAATATTGACGGCAATGGATTTCAGAGCACACATCGGATCCAAAGGCATTTTACTGGTAGATCTAGGTGGGTGGAACTATGCAAATTTTACATGGGACATCATGTGACGCCAAAAAGACCAAACGGAGGCGTTTTAAAGTATTATCTTCTATATGTTATAAACAATTGTTAGAGAAGAATCTTCGATATTTTATAATGAAAGAATAAATGTGTTTTATATAAAATGTGTCGGGAGGAATTTAATATATTTAATATTATTTTATATTTTAATATTTTATATTTTAGAGCAGCTTTTTCACTATTTGAGGAATATTTCCTCTTCACTCGCCTCGACTCTACAATCCAAAGTGATCATCGTTATATATTTCTCTTGTTTCTGCTGACAGATATGTTAAAAATAAATTAAGCTAATCATTATTTATAATTTCCATAACAGGAAATCCAAAAACCTCTGCAAGTTCCTTCTCATATAAGAAAACAGAGCAAGACACGCGTTTACGCCATGGCGGAGACAACCAAAAAATCAAGTCACACAAAGGGCAGTATTACAAAGCTGGTGCTAACTTAACCAGAGCGGCGTTAAATTAAAGTTCCAATGGTCACGCATCCTCTTGAAGGAAACCTGTGTCCACATATTATTTGACAGAAGGTATATTACCTAAATCGTGTAATTGAATCATACAGGAAATTAGAAATATCAATTCATTTCAAGATATTCAGAAAACACACTCAATAAAGTGCGACCTCGCCGGCTCCGCGGGGGGTGATTAATGGCGTGACACAAATCAAGCCAATCCATCCTCTACGGTCTCAACCACAGCGAGCTTTGTCTAGTGAGACAACTTCATGTCAGAAAACATATACAGGGTAATTCAAAGAGAATCGAAAAGTCACTGCACGTTCGGTGACTTTTCGTTCTCTTCAATTCGGTTCCTTTTGCCGATCCCATTTCGGTGACCCTGCGGTGTATTCAGCAAACAGCACAGGGTCCCCGAATTGCAGGGAAAAGCTGCCGCAAACCTGATGAAAACTAACCTCAAAACCCACCGAATGCACGCAGAAAACAAGCAAAAACATCTGGATTGACCCGCCGAAAACCACGGAAAAACCCATCACACGCAGCGAAGCTGCCGGAAAAAGCCGAGAAAAAGCCGACACCGCAGACGAGTGAAGTGAATAAATTAGGAAAACAGTCCGTATGAATGATTGAAAAGTGAAACGCTGTTTGCAAAGAAACCACTGAGCGAAAATGTCTGAAATCTGATTAATTTTGTTTCTTTTCGTTTCAAAATAATTTTCTTTTCGGAATTTCATTGTTAATTTCGTTTCGATTCGAATTGATATATTAACTATCGAATTGATAATTTGATATACCAATTCAAATTTTGGATCATGAAATAAAACCCCTATTAATCAAATTTTGCTGTTAAAAGAAAAGCTAGGGTTAAATTTTAAGCTGTGTCACAGATTAAGTATTTGAGTCAAATTAAACAGTGAAACGAAATTAATTTGTTTCACAAAGTCGTTTGCTGACAATTACTTGTATTGTAAGTTAAAATCATCTATTCGATATTTGATATCATTTTGAATTTTCCACCATAGTTCTCAATGTTAAAAAAATCAGTTCTTATTAAATATTTCTTAAACCATTTATAATTTTCAATTGCAGCAAAGAAAAAAGCCATTTTTTTATTGCTGAATGCAGACAGACTGTAAGAAAATAATCCAGCTGCATGCGTTCAGCAAAGAAAAACAGACCTCATTATTACATTTAAAATAAGTTAGGAAATCTAAACTTTCACCCAAAAAATCCCCCAAAAAATCCTAAAAAATAAATAAATATATGGCTGCTTGTTATAATTGAAACTATTAAACGGGGAATTTATTTAACATTGAAAACTATGGTGGAAAAAAGCCCAGCATCTGCATTAATTAAAAAGTGACCTGTTCCGTTTTCTTCTTTTTTTTCCGTTTTAGGCTAGGGTCAGACGAAAGCAGTTTTAACGTGCGTTTAACCGCACAAAATCACGGCCGTGCGAGCAGCAAATGACGTCCAATGCCGGGGAACATACGACGAACGGCCGCACGAATGTTCGTCCGTGCAATGCAAGTGGCAAACGAACGCATTTTTTCGAGAACGTCAAACCGCTAGTACTGACGTACAGAGTGCGCTGCGTCCGCATAGCGGCGTGTGTGCGTGATTAGGAGACGTCAGACGCTGCTAATGTCCGGCCAACATAACGTCCAGACGCAAAAAGTGTTTTATTGATGATCCGTACAAAATCACGGACGAAACTGCGCATAGTATGACCGCTATCGCGTATTCCGTGAAAAAATGCGTCCATTCGTTCGAACGCACTTTTTCACGGACGACGTGAAAAATGCGTTCGTCTGACCCTAGCCTTAGACCTTATGGTTCCATTTTTTTTTTTTTACGTTTTAGATCATTTTGTTCAGATCATTTGGTTCCGTTTTTTTCGTATCAGTTCATTTTGTTACAAAATGGATTTAGTTTTTGCTCGTTTTGTTCTGTTTTTTCAGCATTTCGTATCATTTGCGTTCCGTTTTATTTCTTTTAGGTCTCTTAATGAAATTATTTCGTTTGTGCTGAAACTTTGATTCGGAATTTGGTAGTTTTGTGCGGCCGATATTTCGTTCTGGAAATGCTTCGGAAAGAAAGAAAATTGTCGATTTCAAACGAAATTCAATTCGGGAACAAAACAAATTGCACATCCCTAATAATTACAATCCTTGAATGTTGCCTCCTCTCCCTGACTGACAGCTGTCTGGAGACGATGGGACACCACCTTATCAAGCTTTATCTTTTGTTGAAAGGTATTTTTTATTGGAAATATATTTAAAGAAAGCGATTCCAGGCGCACCCTAATAATTATAGATTAAAACAGCATAATTTACTTATGTATACTAAATGGAAAGCGAGTGCAATGTTACATACGAGAAACTAAAATGCTTTTTTGTGCAAAAATAAAAGACACTTTGAAAATTTGGGATACTTCTGTTTTGTTGGTTTCTTTTCTTTCCTCCTCCGTGGGTTTTCCGGTGATTAGCTCATCTTGAATATCCTTTCGGGATGTTAAAATCCAGATTGCAGGGTGGAGAAAACGCAGAGAATATGCCAAAACAATATAAGTTGCAAAAAAACAAGCAGCAAGGCAGGTAGTTATAAAAATATAATCGATTCTATTTATAGGCCGTATAGTAAAATATTCTAAAGAAAACGTTATAGAATAAATAAAACTCATTTTCTAAAAAGCATCACCACAAGCGACCATATGGACTTCCTCAGTGACTGTCCTTCAGAGATGACCAGTCTCTAAAAATGAGTCCATTATCAGCATTAGGGATGGGCTGAACACCCCTGTGTTCGTTTCGCATTTGAACACGTAAAAAAGTTCAAAGTCAATGGGGCACAAAAGTTCGAAAAATGAAGGTCCCCTCCAGAGGACATATATGCAAGATATTGGCCATAAAAGGTGTATGGGGGTCCGGGTACTGCCCTGGGGGACAGGAAACAATGAAAAACAAAAAAAAAACCCTATTTTTAACCCTTTCACTGCTGAGTGCTGAGCCATGTCACCGCTGTGCGCTGAGCTCATTTTTACCGCTTTTGCTCATGTTTTAACTAAATGCGATTTGAAGCCATGGGAAATGTTTGAGCAACAACGAGTGGAAAAAATTACGATCTTAACGCAAACGTTAACGCTCACTTGCGTGAGCACTGACGTTTGTGTTACGTCTTCGGTCCCCGCGGCACTGCCTGGGGGTCTGGGCACCTGGCAGCATTGCTGGCTGGCCGGGTGCCAGGAGTTAGAGATGGCCGATGGGCATCTGAGGGGGCTGGGCTTGGCGCGGTGACGCGGAGCCGCTGGCCTTAAATGCAGAGTGCGAGGATCTGCTCGATGCCCTGACGTGGAGTTATTTTCCCGCATCGCCAGCTGATTTCAGTGTTCTGTTTCAGTGAGACTTTTGCCTTATCACCGACTTTTGCGAGTACGAGGACCTTGCTTACGTTATTTGACCCGGACTGCCTTCTGACGATTCTTACGCTAATTCCCTTGTGTGTATATGTTGTATGCTGTGATCACAGAGTGTATGCATGTGTTTTACCGCATGATTTCTGTTTGGGGGTCTGCCCGTCAGGTTGCAAAATCAATCAACTGCTCAAGTTGTCTGTCGAGTGCTGAGTCTAGGTACAGATCTTATTGCAAGGCCTCCAATTGTGGATCTGCCGGCAGGTTCCTAAACTCACTAACCTCTCAAGCTACCTGTTAAGGGCCAAGTCTTTGTACAACCATGTTGCTATCCAGGGTGCTGCTCGTTAGAAAATCAGAATGCTTATATTTTTAATGCCGGATTTACTCTTTCCGATAGAGTAAGTCTTTCATTCGTTAAACATATAGGCAGTCAGATTTTCTAACGATCAGGATCAGGACGCTGGACAGCAACAGTGCTAACCAGTGTCCTGAAGGTTAGAAAATCGTAATGTATATATGTTTAACGGCCGCACGGACTTACTCTATCCAAAGTTCCGATGTGAAACATCTATAACACAGCCTATAGCGCAGACGAATACATTAATTATACTGCAGAGAGGTGCTTCCCAGCAGTGTGTGGATTCATATGCTGCATTAATTATACTGCAGAGAGGTGCTTCCCAGCAGTGTGTGGATTCATATGCTGCATTAATTATACTGCAGAGAGGTGCTTCCCAGCAGTGTGTGGATTCATATGCTGCATTAATTATACTGCAGAGAGACGCTTCCCAGCAGTGTGTGGATTCATATGCTGCATTAATTATACCGCAGAGAGGTGCTTCCCAGCAGTGTGTGGATTCATATGCAGCATTAATTATACCGCAGAGAGGCGCTTCCCAGCAGTGTGTGGATTCATATGCTGCATTAATTATACTGCAGAGAGGCGCTTCCCAGCAGTGTGTGGATTCATATGCTGCATTAATTATACTGCAGAGAGGCGCTTCCCAGCAGTGTGTGGATTCATATGCTGCATTAATTATACTGCAGAGAGGCGCTTCCCAGCAGTGTGTGGATTCATATGCTGCATTAATTATACTGCAGAGTGGCGCTTCCCAGCAGTGTGTGGATTCATATGCTGCATTAATTATACTGTATAGAGCCGCTTCCCAGCAGTGTGTGGATTCATATGCTGCATTAATTATACTGCAGAGAGGCGCTTCCCAGCAGTGTGTGGATTCATATGCTGCATTAATTATACCGCAGAGAGGCGCTTCCCAGCAGTGTGAGGATTCATATGCTGCATTAATTATACCGCAGAGAGTGCTTCCCAGCAGTGTGTGGATTCATATGCTGCATTAATTATACTGCAGAGAGGCGCTTCCCAGCAGTGTGAGGATTCATATGATGCATTAATTATACTGCAGAGAGGAGCTTCCCAGCAGTGTGTGGATTCATATGCTGCATTAATTATACTGCAGAGAGGCGCTTCCCAGCAGTGTGTGGATTCATATGCTGCATTAATTATACAGCAGAGAGGCGCTTCCCAGCAGTGTGTGGATTCATATGCTGCATTAATTATACCGCACAGAGGCGCTTCCCAGCAGTGTGTGATTCATATGCTGCATTAATTATACTGCAGAGAGGCGCTCCCAGCAGTGTGTGGATTCATATGCTGCATTAATTATACTGCAGAGAGGTGCTTCCCAGCAGTGTGTGGATTCATATGCTGCATTAATTATACTGGAGAGAGGCGCTTCCCCGCAGTGTGTGGATTCATATGCTGCATTAATTATACTGCAGAGAGGTGCTTCCAGCAGTGTGTGGATTCATATGCTGCATTAATTATACTGGAGAGAGGCGCTCCCCGCAGTGTGTGGATTCATATGCTGCATTAATTATACTGCAGAGAGGTGCTTCCCAGCAGTGTGTGGATTCATATGCTGCATTAATTATACTGGAGAGAGGCGCTTCCCCGCAGTGTGTGGATTCATATGCTGCATTAATTATACTGCAGAGAGGCGCTTCCCAGCAGTGTGTGGATTCATATGCTGCATTAATTATACTGGAGAGAGGCGCTTCCCCACAGTGTGTGGATTCATATGCTGCATTAATTATACTGCATAGAGGTGCTTCCCAGCAGTGTGTGGATTCATATGCTGCATTAATTATACTGCAGAGTGGCGCTTCCCAGCAGTGTGTGGATTCATATGCTGCATTAATTATACCACAGAGAGGTGCTTCCCAGCAGTGTGCGGATTCATATGCTGCATTAATTATACTGCAGAGAGGCGCTTCCCAGCAGTGTGTGGATTCATATGCTGCATTAATTATACCGCAGAGAGGTGCTTCCCAGCAGTGTGTGGATTCATATGCTGCATTAATTATACTGCAGAGAGGTGCTTCCCAGCAGTGTGTGGATTCATATGCTGCATTAATTATACTGCAGAGAGGCACTTCCCAGCAGTGTGTGGATTCATATGCTGCATTATTATACTGTAGAGGTGCTTCCCAGCAGTGTGTGGATTCATATGCTGCATTATTATACTGTAGAGGTGCTGCCCGCAGTGTGTGGAATCATATGCTGCATTAATTATACTGCAGAGAGGCACTTCCCAGCAGTGTGTGGATTCATATGCTGCATTATTATACTGTAGAGGTGCTTCCCAGCAGTGTGTGGATTCATATGCTGCATTATTATACTGTAGAGGTGCTGCCCAGCAGTGTGTGGATTCATATGCTGCATTAATTATACTGCAGAGAGGCACTTCCCAGCAGTGTGTGGATTCATATGCTGCATTATTATACTGTAGAGGTGCTTCCCAGCAGTGTGTGGATTCATATGCTGCATTATTATACTGTAGAGGTGCTTCCCAGCAGTGTGTGGATTCAAATGCTGCATTAATTATACTGCAGAGAGGCGCTTCCCAGCAGTGTGTGGATTCATATGCTGCATTAATTATACTGCAGAGAGGCGCTTCCCAGCAGTGTGTGGATTCATATGCTGCATTAATTATACTGCAGAGAGGCGCTTCCCAGCAGTGTGTGGATTCATATGCTGCATTAATTATACCGCAAAGAGGTGCTTCCCAGCAGTGTGTGGATTCATATGCTGCATTAATTATACCGCAGAGAGGCGCTTCCCAGCAGTGTGTGGATTCATATGCTGCATTAATTATACTGCAGAGAGGTGCTTCCCAGCAGTGTGTGGATTCATATGCTGCATTAATTATACTGCAGAGAGGCACTTCCCAGCAGTGTGTGGATTCATATGCTGCATTAATTATACTGCAGAGAGGTGCTTCCCAGCAGTGTGTGGATTCATATGCTGCATTATTATACTGTAGAGGTGCTTCCCAGCAGTGTGTGGATTCATATGCTGCATTATTATACTGCAGAGGTGCTGCCCGGCAGTGTGTGGAATCATATGCTGCATTATTATACTGTAGAGGTGCTGCCCGGCAGTGTGAGGATTCATATGCTGCATCAATTCTTCTTCTTACAAATTGGGTCACTGAAGGCTGTGGTCAGATGAGGCTAGGGTCAGACGAAAGCAGTTTTAACGTGCGTTTAGACGCACAAAATCATGGCCGTGCTAGCAGCAAATGACGTCCAATGCCGGGGAACATACGACGAACGGCCGTACGAAAGTTCGTCCGCGCAACGCAAGTGCCAAATGAACGCATTTTTTCGAGAACGTCAAACTGCTAGTACTGACGTACAGAGTGCGCTGGGTCCGCATAGCGGCGTGTGTGTGTGATTGGGAGACGTCAGATGCTGCACATGTCTGGCCAACATAACGTCCAGACACAAAAAGTGTTTTATTGATGATCCGTACAAAATCACGGAGGAAAAGGCGCATCGTATGACCGCTATTGCGTATTCCGTGAAAAAATGCGTCCATTCGTTCGAACGCACTTTTTTTCACAGACAACGCGAAAAATGCGTTAGTCTGACCCTAACCTTAGCATAGTGTTCACGACCGCGTTGCCGCACATTTTAACTAGGGATGAGCGTTCGGTTCGGATCTGTTCGGAGTTCGATTCGAACATCGCCCGTTCGGCTGTTTGTCGAACTCCGAACATTTCCGCGTGTTCGCTGCTTGTTTGCCCACAATGCACCACAATGCACTTTTCCACTGGCCTGAAGCTTGTAATTGGCTGCAGCCTTGCACCTGACCACAGTTCAGATGCAAGACAGGTTCAAGACTATGCCAATCACGGCTCAGAGTCCTGATGGGCAAATTTTGCCCAATCATGGGCTCACAGAGCTAAGTCCCGCAGCACACTATATAAGGCGTCCCTGCCTGCAGCCCCAGCATTTGAGTTTGCAGGAGTGAATCAGAGAGGAGATTGTTCTGTCAGGGTGTATCAGTGACGTTGTAGGAGATTTCTGGGAATTTGAATATGTGTTGGCACTGCCAGGCTATCAGGGACAGTGTGTATCAGTGAGTTCTACCAGAGTTCAGCAAATTTGAATCTGTCTTGGCAGGGTCCACCACTGCACTCTTCCACAATACCACAGAGGGGTTACGGTGTGAAGGCACTTGCTGCCACCAAAGGCAAAATATTTGGGTGCACTGCCACTGACGCGTGTACCAGATTCATATCATTTTAATATTTGACCGCAGGCTCCAACCCTGCACTCTTCCACAATACCACAGAGGGGTTACTGTGTGACGGCACTGTTGCCGACACTAAGGCTAGGGTCAGATGATTGCATTTTGGACGGACTGTGCGTCCGTGCAGTTTGGACGTACTTTCTGACTGACAACAAGGTAGTGGCCACACAGTCCGTTTTTTTCACTTACGTATTTTATGACTGATGTAGCAGGGAAAATAAATTACAATGAAAAAACATTCTGTCCGTCAAAAATGCTGGACATATAAATGCAGTCCATCTGACCCTGTTTCATCACTAACACACAAAGCTATGCGGACGCTGCAGACGTGGCGCACTCCACACTTCTGTTCTAGCAGTATTACGTTCTTGTCTAACCTGCGTCCGTTTGCCGCGTCCGCCATGCATCCGCACTTCCATGCGGACGTACTTCGTGTGTGGGGCTCCATTGGTCAGAATGCTATGCTGCCGCGGACGTACAAATGTGCGGCAACACGGACGTGATAACTGCACTCGTCTGACCCCAGCCTAAAGGCCCAATTTTAAAGCACCTATTGTTACTTTCATCCAAAGCCTGCATAAATTTCACCATAATTTAGCCCAAAAAATCACTAAACTTGTTCTGTGTGTTCTAAAACGTCTCCTCTTTTCATACAGGCTGCCGCCCCAAGCAGTTGTTTATGAATAGATTAAAGGAAAACCATTTACCGTCATTTGAAATGTCATTTTTTTTGTTTTTAAATGTTTCTATACATCCTAGAAATCCGCCACTTCACGGGCAGGTTATGGGGACCTCCTAGGCACGATATTTGAAGGAATTTTTCGTTTTTATTTTTAACCCTTATTTCATGGAAAACTCACTGTCCCTTTTAAAAACTTTTTTTTTTTACTTTTTGTCCTGGTTTCCTGTCCCCCAGGGCACTACCCGGACCCCCATACACCTTTTATGGCAAATATCTTGCATATATGCCCTCTTGCAGGGCACTCTAAAATTCGAACATTCGAGTCCCATTGACTTGCATTGAGTTCGAATCGTGTTCGCGTTCGAATTCGAACTTCTGAAATTGTTCGAACCGAACACGGGGGTGTTCGGTTCATCCCTAATTTTAATGTCGGTGGTAGCATACAATTGTGATCAATGGAGCCCCACACACGAAGTACGTCCACACAGAAGTGCAGACACACAGCGCACGCGGCAAACGGACGCAAGTTAGGCAAGAATGTAAAACCGCTAGAATGGACGTGCAGAGTGCTCCATGTCCGCATAGCTTTGTGTGTGAGTGATGGAGCGTGGTCAGACGGACTGCATTTATACATCCAGCATTTTTGATGGACAGAATGTTTTTTCATTGTAATTTATTTTCCTGCTACATCAGTCAAAAATAACTTCAGTGAAAAAAACCGACTGTGTGGCCGCTACCTTGTTGTCATTCAGTAAGTACGTCCGTACTGCACAGACGCACAGCCCGTACAAAATGCGCTCATCTGACCCTAGCCTAACCCGTTTGGATTGTAATATGCGGTGAACACCGCAGCAAACATTAATTTCCCATGGCTTTAAATCGTGTTTAAACATGAGCAAAAGCGGCAAAAATGAGCTCAGCGCACAGCGGTGAAATGGCTCAGCACTCAGCAGTGAAAGGGTTAAAAACGCTTTTTTTATTTATTTGTTTTTCCTTGTTTCCTGTCCCCCCGGTCAGTACCCGGACCCCCATAAAGCTTTTATGGCCAATATCTTGCATATATGCCCTCTGGAGAGGACCTTCATTTTCGAAAGTTTGAGCCCCACTGACTTGCATTGTGTTCGAATTCCAACTTTTTCAAATGTTCGCGTTCGAATGCAAACCAAACACGGGGGTGTTCGGCCCATCACTACTCTCCAGTAAGTGTCCTTGGGTGAGACACCTAACGGTACAGACTCGCCACCCAGGACATACTGAAAACCAGAGAAATCTCAATGTATCCTTCCTGCTAAAATCCTTTCTAAAAAAATATTCCTCCACCTCATTGCTTCGTCAATCCTGCTTTATCTTATACCACAGCTGTAAATTCAGACTTGCCGTACGATTTTGGTATATGTTGCATCATGGGAAAAGTCCGCAAAATAGAAACAGGAGATAGAACCATAACTTTATTTTTCCTTTATACATGAAATTACTTCATACAAAAAAAAAAAACGCAGCATGTGTTTCATAATGTGTTTTATAACGTGTTTTATAACGTGTTTTATAACGTGTTTATAACGTCTTTAATAATGTGTTAATGTGTTTGTAATTTGTTTTATAATGTGTTTATCATCTTTTATAATGTGTTAATAATGTGCTTTATAATGTGTTAATAATGTGCTTTATAATATGTTTTATAACGTGTTTTATAACGTTTTTTCTAATGTGTTTATAACGTCTTTAATAATGTGTTAATGTGTTTGTAATTTGTTTTATAACATGTTTTATAATGTGTTTATCATCTTTTATAATGTGCTTTATAATGTGTTAATAATGTGTTTATAATATGTTTTATAACGTGTTTTATAATGTGTTTATCGTCTTTTTTAATCTGTTAATGTGTTTTATAAAGTGTTTTAAAATGTGTTTATAATTTGTTTTATAGCGGGCCATATTACTTTTTTAACGCTAGCGTTAGTGTCACCTGTGTGAGCGTTATCGTTAGCCCTGGCGGCTCTAGCGCGGGTGCACCATATTACCATCCAAACGCTAACGGGTTATAAATCCCGTTTGCGTTTGGTATCTTGCGCTTTTCAGCTCGCGGTTACTGTACTTTGCGCTCCCCATGTTAAGTACAGAGAGCGCAAAGTGTTAATTAGTGATAGGATTACAAAATTTTAATGCTAATTACCGTCCGGCTCAGTTTACTGTAATTTTTTTTGATTGTTTGTGTAATTGTATATGTTTGTGTTTGTAATTGTGTATGTTTGTATATTTGTGTAATTGTGTAATTCTGTTTGTTAGTGTAATTGTTTGTATGTGTTCGCTCACTGTTTGCTCTCTCTGTTTGTCTATGGGATGTATAGGATTGGATAATAATCATTAAGCCTCGAGAACGTGTGATAACATTCGATAACATTGTGTTAACATCATGGTAACATGGCAGAGGATGGATCTGCCGCCGCTGCCGGTGCTGCCGCCGCTGCCGGTGCTGCCGCCGCTGAAGCTTGATGACTCTTCGATAAATGTTGCTTTTAAACCTTTTATAAAACTAAAGTCGAGAGTTGTTGTTTTTTTTATCTCGATACTGGATGGAAAATAAACAAGAAAAAACAGACTAAAAATAACAAAGTAGCGTTTTGCCTAGAGTGTCCCTTAAATGTGGTTACGTCAGAAGCTTCGTGCGTACGTCTTGTCATTTTCTTCATTCCAGGCAGATAATGGCTCCGCACCGCCCGGAGAAAAATCTCATTTACATGAAAAGGTTCCGGCCTTTGTCTTCGACAAGAAGCACATTATATGCTCTTTAAAAATTCAGAGTCAAATGCTCCGTGATAAGAGCTGATTGGCCGGGATGTGTCGTTATAGTGATGTTCCTGGGGGGCGAGGGTAAAGTGTGTGTGTGTGTGTGTGTGTGTGTGTGTGTGTGTGTGTGTGTGTGTGTGTGTGTGTTACAGATAAAGTGCTCCCATTTGGAGAAATGATTTTTTTAATTTCAATAAGACGGATACATCATCCAGCATTGAGCAAAGCCACGGTATATTGCGTTCCCACTGATCTGTAAAAACCAAGCCATCTGCTCCACTGCTCATCCACCAGGAACTCACACCTGACCAGCGCGTTTCGCCATATCCATGTTCATTCTTCAGGAGAAGGTACCTCCAAAGTTGGCATTGACTATGTAAACCAGACCCCGTATAAACACCCTGTACAGCCGCCCTAAAAAACCATCGACCTGAAAAAACACGTATTTACTGTAAAACATTCAGGGTTATTCGGAGACAATCCCCGAAATGTCACCGAACAGCGAGTTTCCCCGTACGGTGACATTTCGTGGCCATTCAGCTATTCAGAGAGCAGGCAGTTTGCCAAATATTGGTGAATTGCCAGTGAAATATGGTGCCTGTTCGGAGGCAGTGAAATACGGTGCCTGTTCGGCCGCAGTGAAATACAGTGCCTGTTTGGTGGCAGTGAACTACGGTGCCTGTTCGGCAGTGAAATACAGTGCCTGTTCGACGGCAGTGAAATACGGTGCTGTTTGGCAGCAATGAAATACGGTGCCTGTTCGGCAGCAGTGAAATACAGTGCTGTTCGGCGGCAGTGCAATACGGTGCCTGTTCGGCGGCAGTGCAATACGGTGCCTGTTCAGCGGCAGTGAAATATTGTGCCTGTTCGGCGGCAGTGAAATCCCCATAGAGAAGCAATGGTTAATCTATTCACATTGAACAGCAGATAAATGTCAGTGAAATGCCCTGATGTTCAGTGGTTTCATTCGACAGGTTTATTCAGGTAAGCAGGTTTTCCATCTTCCAATATTTCATTTATGTAAAAGGAGAGGAACAAGTGGACAGGTGACCCCCAACCCTGGCCACATTTACAACTCATGAGGGGATGGACCAAGGAGAGAGCGGCACCATGAGAGGTTGGGTCCTCACCTACTAAAGGAGCACCATATGTCTGAAAGCCGAGCCTGAAACAAACGATTCTCCAACATCGGTGAGTGAAACGGGTTTTATTACATTTCAGGGTGATATCTGTACTCCGTTACGCTATGAGAGCGCTGTCTCTCTCTGTGCTTTGTTTTTGAGTTGACATGGACGATATAAAGAAGAGGTACGCCACCCTCTATTTGGCTAGAGGCATTCCAACCCAGAGCTAGGGCCAACAGGCTCTGCAATCCATCCACCTACCGGATAAAGAGAACATTACCTGGATACAAGTCTTTACACCGTGTTTATTTATTATAGTGGCGCAGTGGGTGCTTCCAAATATGGAGCAATCTAGATGAGTATTTCTAAATGCTGATATTATGGCTCAACTCTATTTATCAGGTGGTGATAGATAAAAGTACTCGAGTCAATGTTACACTAGTATTGTGCAAATAGCAATTCTGTGCAAATGAAGCAACAACAATGGTGATAAATCCTTAAGTCATGCGTACAAATCTGCTCCTATAGCGCAAAGTGTATAATAATCCACATGTGCAAAATGCATATAAAGTGCATATAAAGTGCATGTGCTCATATATCCTATTCCATTCGTAAAGTGCAGACACAAAATTTGTGTTGATGTGACAACAAAAAAGTCATAAGACAGTCCTTTTATTAGGTTATCTGATAGTCTCTGGACGGCCTATGACTGTATAAAGTGCACGTGAAAAAGTGCAAATCTCAAAATGAACAAGGTCCGTGACTCCTAGTCACCATACAGTATGTAGGTCACACTTCAGACAAAATGTCCCAACGTTATGCTTCCTCTCCTCAGTTAGTAGATTCCGTAGCATATGAGGAAGACAAAAAGAGAGATAATAGTGCAGACTGTAGTAATTTGTGAAGTGAATATATATATATGAAAATCACTCACAAATTATAGAGCCTAATAAGTCCTGGCTCTAGGTTGGAATGTTTCACGTCATACAGGGTGACGTTCCCCCTTTTCCTGGGTCTTCCAGTAAGGCTAGGGTCAGACTGAGGCAGTGCGAACGCGCGTTCTGGCGCACTTAATCACGGCCGTGCTAGCAGCAGATGCCGGGCAATGACGGCCAATATACGATGTACGGTCGCACAAAAGTCCGGCTGCGCAACGCAAGTGGAAAATGAACGCATTTTTTCGAGAACGTTAAACCACTAGTACTGACGTACAGAGTGCGCTGCGCCCGCTAGCGGCGTGTGTGCGTGAATTGGAGACATCAGACGCTGCTAATGTCCGGCCAACATAACGTCCAGATGCAAGAAGTGTTTTATTGATGATCCGTACAAAATCACGGATGAAACTGCGCATAGTATGACCGCTATTGCGTATTCCGTGAAAAAATACGTCCATTCTTCGAACGCACATTTTCACGGACAACGTGAAAAATGCGTTAGTCTGACCCTAGCCTTATCCGATGTTGGAGCCTCGGTTTTCTCAGGCTCAGCTTGAAGGCAAATGGTACTTCTTAATTAGGTGAGTACCTTACCCCTCTCTCCTGCAATGCCTTTCAGCTTCTGTCTCCAGCTCTGTATTACCATCCAGATGGGGACGAAAAAGGGAGGGTGGGAGGGAGGGAGGGAGGGGGAAGAGAAAAATTCCTCTGCTTTCACCTTTAAAATATTTTCCTCACTCTAAAGGGATAAAATAGTAAGGGGATATCCCATAACAGAGTAAAACTAGAGATGAGAATCAAGTTAAAATATCAAAATTTTTATTTGTGCCACCGTATTGAGATGTGAATGTATCGCACTTTATTTGTGCCACCATATTGAGTTTTGAATGTATCGCACTTTATTTGTGCCACCGTATTGAGATGTGAATGTATCGCACTTTATTTGTGCCACCGTATTGAGTTTTGAATGTATTGCACTTTATTTGTGCCACCGTATTGAGATTTGAATGTATCGTACTTTATTTGTGCCACCGTATTGAGTTTTGAATGTATTGCACTTTATTTGTGCCACCGTATTGAGATGTGAATGTATCGCACTTTATTTGTGCCACCGTATTGAGATGTGAATGTATCGTACTTTATTTGTGCCACCGTATTGAGTTTTGAATGTATCGCACTTTATTTGTGCCACCGTATTGAGTTTTGAATGTATTGCACTTTATTTGTGCCACCGTATTGAGATGTGAATGTATCGCACTTTATTTGTGCCACCGTATTGAGATGTGAATGTATCGTACTTTATTTGTGCCACCGTATTGAGTTTTGAATGTATCGCACTTTATTTGTGCCACCGTATTGAGATGTGAATGTATCGCACTTTATTTGTGCCACCGTATTGAGTTTTGAATGTATCGCACTTTATTTGCGCCACCGTATTGAGATTTGAATGTATTGCACTTTATTTGTGCCACCGTATTGAGATGTAAATGTATCGCACTTTATTTGTGCCACCGTATTGAGATGTGGATGTATCGTACTTTATTTGTGCCACCGTATTGAGATTTGAATGTATCGCACTTTATTTGTGCCACCGTATTGAGATGTGAATGTATCGCACTTTATTTGTGCCACCGTATTGAGATGTGAATGTATCGCACTTTATTTGTGCCACCGTATTGAGATGTGAATGTATTGCACTTTATTTGTGCCACCGTATTGAGATGTGAATGTATCGCACTTTATTTGTGCCACCGTATTGAGATTTGAATGTATCGCACTTTATTTGTGCCACCGTATTGAGATGTGAATGTATCGCACTTTATTTGTGCCACCGTATTGAGATGTGAATGTATCGCACTTTATTTGTGCCACCGTATTGAGATGTGAATGTATCGCACTTTATTTGTGCCACCGTATTGAGATGTGAATGTATCGCACTTTATTTGTGCCACCGTATTGAGATTTGAATGTATCGCCTTCGATACTTGTTACTAGAGCGTTATACAATCTAAATACCATATGCATTTAAAGCTATAATTAAGGCTGATATTAAATGATTGAACCTACTGGGACCCTTTATTTTTGTACCCAGAGACTCACAGCCAGACTCTGTCACAGAGAGATAAGCCCAGACACACAATGAGTGCAGGAGGTATTACACAATGAGCAGTATCTCCCAAAATGGAAACCAAAGACACACAATGCATTAACAGACTCTTTGTGTCCATTCTGCTTTGGAATCCCTGTCTGTGACACGAGTGACCCCATTGTGGCTTCAGGCTCTGCTCTCTGTTCTTTCCCCGTGTACCTTCCAGCCAGGTATTTGTTTTACATCTCTGCGTCTTATCATACTCTCAGCAAAACACATTCCACACAACAAAAAGCAGGTTAATGTGAGCGAAGGAATGAGAAATATTCTTTCATGTGGGCCGGCGATTCAGCGCTTCTTTCCTTCGGGCGTTTTTATAAAAGCAGTGAAACGCGTTAATGGTCAGGTTGTGGAGGCTGCGTGGAATGAGTCCGTTACATGATGTATGTGGTCAAGACGTGCTTGTGCATTTGTTTTCGGACACACTGATTCATGTGAATCGTGGTGGTTCTAGTGTTGAACAGATCTGTTCCCCGACCGGGTCATACCGGTTACTGCCGCTTCCTCGTCGGACTCCCGTTCTCCCACCAGCAGGCTTTCACGCCTTTCTGCCGCCTACACCCAAAGAGCTGCGATGGCATCCTCCAGAAATTAGGCTAGGGTCAGACAAAGGCATTTTTCGCATCATCCATAAAAAAGTGCGTCCGAACGCATGGACGCACTTTTTCACGGAATACGCGATAGCGGTCATACGATGCGCAATTTCGGCTGTGATTTTTTACGGATCCAAACCAGGAAACTTTGGGTGTCTGGACGTTATGTTGGCCGGACATGAGCAGCGTCTGACGTCTTCTAATCACATACACATACACACGCCGCTATGTGGACGCAGCGCACTCTGTACGTCCGTACTAGTGGTTCGATGTTCTTACGAAATGAAGTTTGTTTGCCGCTTGCGTTGCGCAGCCGAACCTTCGTGCGGCCGTACTTCTTGGGAATGGAACACATTTTCCTATCAGAACCTCAGTGTAACGCACAGGGACGGCCTCACTTCTCAAAAATGTAGGCAGCGGTACATGAGGGGCTTTTTGTAGTTCTGGGCACATAATCTCACACAACATTTTAGCTCCTGGCAGGAGCTTGTGTTAAATGTGACGTGAGAAAGACTCCAGATGATGTGTCCAGAGTAATAACCGCTCCTTACAGGGTTAATCAAAGAGCACCC